>JTDE01000702.1:134878-145702 GCA_014338405.1 Paragonimus skrjabini miyazakii
GCAATTGACGAATTCTCATACCAAGCGTCTTTTACGGTCACAACACTGTACGTCTACTGATTTACAGATATACCTTCTTAAAAATTTTCTGAACCCGTCAAGCTTCCATTATGTTACAGTGAGATTAGCTGTGAACAACTTGTTCACTATATTGGTTCCCGTCACCTTACAGAATGTAACAGTGCTTACCTTGAGTTCAGGTGAGAGTCGAGTAATGTATCTTTTCAAACGGAACACCATTCACACTTGATCTCAGCTCTTGTCTTCATATAAGCCCTTAGGCTAGCCTACTTCGAAACGAAGCACCAGAATCGAGTTTCGCTCCCATTAGTGCTTATCAGTAGTGCATATATATTAATATATATTTAATATAATATATATATTATAATAGCGTGGAATTACCGACAATATCTGTCAGTTTTTGCTGTCGAAACTCAAAGAAACCTACCAGGACTTCTGCTGTTTATTTACCTCGCCTTACGGACGTGAAGGCTTCAAAAATGACTACTGACTGTGACTGACTGTCAGCAGTTGTAACACTTGTATGTTTTCGGCTGCTCACATTTTGTTGAGTCTTAATCCATGCATTCAGTCCTATACAGCTCCACGTTAAAATAACGGTGACACTGTCCTACTGATGCGTTAGAAATACTTACGGAAGTACAGACACACAGATAACGTTCTCGGGCTGTCTGTTACAATCACGCTCTTAGCAACTGTATAACAATCTTGTCATGGTAGTGACCGTTTTAGCAAAATCGAAAAGCTTTCGTTCTATGTCCAGCACTCGCAGTTTCTCCCACTCCATCTCACATAATCACTCGGTTTATCACTGTGTGTTTACCTTCATCCATCGGGTATTTTTCATTAAAATTGTACATTTCCGTAGATCTTCATGTTGTAGTGAGATTTCCCTTGTGAACAACCAGCAATGAATTTTCGCCCCCCAGTTTCATCTGTTATAGATCACTCTGTTAATTTAAAATTGTCTAAGTTCACTTCTGTGACCCCGACCGATTCCAGGCATAACCACTCAATTGCATACATGCCGGCATGATATACTTTTGCATATAGTTCGACTTCTGTGCAAACTTGAGTAGTAAATACTGTTTTTCAATTGATACGGATTGTGACAGTGATCACACTGGAATGTTCGGTAATTTTGAATAAAATTATCGCATCAAACTAATTAATCTTTTGTTTGACTGAAGACCAGTGTATGTCCAAACTCACCTGTCGTGGTAGGTGAAACGTATGGTGACTTGTCTTGTATGAGCTTCAGTAAACTATGAGAACCTATTAGACAAGGAAACGCATACAACCGCATCATCTGTCTGTGATCAGAGTTCACATCTGTTTCATCTAAAAACATACACCAGTAATCCGGTGGCCAGTGCATCTCACGTGAATAAGCTCAGATACACTTTTGGGCGTCATTCTGCAAATTACTCAACTCGACTAATTCAGTTTACATGTTCCTACATGTTCATACACATGCACGGGCAGACTCGGGCTTTCATATTGGGGAGTTGCTTCCGTCCTGGACAACTGTCCTCACCTCCACCTCCACATACAGTTCGATTAGTTGACGCTCCCGTCAGAGTAAATTACCGGAAGTCGATTTTGGCTCGCCGTTTCAGACCGTTCAACCTCCACTCCCCTCCTACGGTATACCTGCCCATGCCTGGCCGGTGAATGCTGAAGTGGAATCCATTAGTCACCTGTGCGCAAACAAACTGATATATACACAAACAGACCTGTGGAATTGTAGACATGTGCACCTGTGTTGCAATTACAAGCCTCTTGTTGCGATGCCCCACGAACTCAGAGAAGGATGAAAAGGTAGCCCGTGTGAATTGTTAGTGCTGCTGCCATTCCATATGCCTGTGTGCACACATACATTGCAGTCGCTTACTTCCGGCCGATCGAAACGATGGCGGCGCGGATTGTAGCCGAGTCAAATTATCTATCTGACTAACAGAGGTGAAAACGTACCGGAACGTTCAAGGCAGAAGGGGGACTGACAACAGTTGTATCAGGATGAGAGAAAAGCTGGTGCTTTCGATTTAGAGAGGGACATTCGGATGTTACTGTTCAAGCGTGAACATCGTAATCACTCAGAAAATTTGACGACTGTTCAGTCAACACTTCGGAAATACACTGAATGTGGGGAATGACTAAGCACACTACAACATCTAACGCACATAATGTCGGTCCTCAAAACTAATATATTCCGCGGCGGAATAATGACCTCTGTTTTAGCAATATGTGTCGCATTAATAAGCCCTAAACATTCGAACTTTGTAAGAAATCAACACATGGCATTAGATAGCTTCAGGCTTAATTGTGTTCACACTGTCTTTAGAGAAGGTGAGTTGTGTACACCTGGATAAAAAATAGATGCAACAAATCTATACGACCATCCAGGTTACTGTTACGTGAGATCGATGCCCTGGGCCAACATTATCCGACCACGCAGACGTTGAGCCCTTTGTTAGCCGAGTAAGTAAGCGTCATCACTTAGCCAGCATAACAGTTGCTGTGCCTCATTGCTGGCGCTCCGACAGTGAAGCCAAGCCCGTACGTCAATGATACTTTATGCCGCACTTACTCTGTGCACGTCGTGCAACAAAATGGTAGCATGTCCGTTCTAGGAAGGATGGTTTTAGTTTCCCAACCGGTGCAGCCATCATCTTTGAGGTAGTGATCGTGCCCTCGTGATAAGCGACAATCTAGTTGAGGTCTCGTTCTGCCAGAGAAGAAATGGAGGGTGACAGAAAGTGTTCCAACGGCTGAACGTAAAAGTTAATTTATTGATTACCACCTATCATGACAATATACTCAACCCAAGGGCTGAACTTATTGTGCTGTGTGCTGACTGAAACATACTTCCTCATTATGGAGATAATGTCACTTGTATCCCCTTGCATCAGGCCCATTTACTTATCACTTTGTCGTCAGTGAAGCCAACGAAACGCCACTAGTGACTCCGGGAAACATTAGTTGGTGATTTATTTGTCACCCATTGAGATCAGTAATTTCATTCGATGTCTTACAGTTTAACTGCGGAATGCACATGTGCAAGCTTCTTTGAGCTACGTTGCAAATCCGTTGATTTTAAGGTTAACTATAATATTAACTCTTTGTCTAATTTTCAAATGACTACCCAGCGTTTCTCAAACAAGTGTTCAGCATCGCTTCAAGAACTCTAGAGCTTTTTGCCAATATATCATACATGGATCTGATGAGTAGTAAGGGATTTTGGTTTTCATATAGATTGAATATCACCTACAAGTGATTGCAGTTTTCGCATTCTCATAGACTTTCCAGTCGAACCTGTTCGGAAAGAAGCACTAGACTCGAGTTTCACTCTCATTAGAGCTCGTCAGAAATGTATATCCTTGCCACTGCCCGGACTAGAACTCCAGCCACGCTTTTATGAGGCAACCGGTTCAGCACTGCACTGTGACATTCACCTCACATTAGGTACGACCGAATTATCATTCGCGAACGCTCAACCACTTTAGCCTGTGAGCAAGAGCGAAACTCAAGTATAGTGCTTTTGCTGTCCGAAAGGGGCCGGCTGTAAAGTCTATGGGAATGCATCAGCTTTGATCAATTATGGAGGATGTTCAATCTATATACGGATCTGTTGGACAGCTGAAGTCTTCCCTTTGTGACTTAACGTGAACAGTGCAAATGCAAATTGAAGAGAGTCACATGGAGCTAGGTTATATAGCACTTGCTTTACACCTAAACCACTGACAACACTGTCCGACATTTACAATTTTCACTAATGATGTCACAGCCCTGGGAATCAATGCATCTGATATCTACGTGGCCAGATAATTTTGGCCCGGGGCGTCAGGGTGGCGGCACCAAGATAACTCCAGTTGGCTATATGGTTTTATCAATGAGTTGTATAACATTCTACTCCTGACAGCAGATCACCAGAATTTCAACCAACGCGACTGAGCAAAAGAGATATATACTTTAGATGAGTTGGCTTTGTCTGATTGTCGATGGAAATATGTGAGACTCGTTTATCTATCCTAAACAATCGATACTACTAGTGACCGTAAGTGAAATCTAAGTTAAAACATATTGCTGCGTTATTTTCCGCAGCTGTCAAAGACTAAAACCGATAAGCTGCTTGGAATGTAACCTGGAAAGCATCTATCACGATCCCAGAAGGGGTTGGATAAAGGTTTTGTAACCACTTGGTCCTAGTTACCGCTGACCAAGTGGTGAAAAGTTTTTTCGATCTTGATGAATCTCACTGATAACACACATACCGAGAACTAGAGCATATGACCCGTCCTAACAGTGTGCCATCATGAAATTTGGGTCCGGACACTGATCCATTAGACGACCAGGTCATGGTCATTAGTGTTACATGTATGTATGTGAAGTACTTATAGTAGCTTTTACGTCTTCTTTCCTCATAGTTGCAAACCATAAAACAGTTGTAAGTAACTAAAGTAGCTTCTTGCAACCCCGATGCACACGATCAAGTGGTCTGATAGAACAGTTTGTCATTCTGTTATAACCTATCATTTTGACACATATCCACGGATCATGGGTTCGGTTTCTCCGAGTGTATGATGCTGATGAGACCCACCTAAGTATAGACAACTGTCCACTACTGCGACCGTAGTCATTAGGATCAACTGTTTTTAGGTTACTTTGGTTGATAATCAAACTGCATGAAACTTGTGTGTAGTGTGAATCGACTTATCTCTGATAGACAACGCATGGTGGTTTGTTCGACAGCCAACCACCTGTTGGAGACCGTCAAACGCTTGCGAATGGCGACAGACCGTCTCAATACCTTCAATTTGAAAACACTTGCGGTGCCAACTGGTATGTGCAGTTGGTCAATCATCCGTGTGCGGAAATATCGACCTTATCTGATACGCTTTGACCAGTGATAAAGTAGGATTGGATTGGCGCCAACTCTAGTAGGGTGTATAGTGACCAGAGTGAAAGACTTTTACGGGAATGTGCACGAACAGCTGTGTGGGTACAAACAGAAGCTTAACGGAATATCTCATTACAAATCATCCACACTACGCCACTGTGAACTCAGACAGGCTTGATAAAATCATTGCCAATTGAAATTGTCAGGACCAGTGTTTGGTTCGGCCAGTACAGAACGTGTTCATTTAACAACAGATCGCGCCACTCCACTGGTGTACGGAACATTGTAATCAGACTGTGTCTGCCCAACTATTCGTACTGGACCGATGCTCCATTCCAACAGGCCGTTGAAAATTGCGCATTAGAGTATGTTGTAGATGCGTTGTTCCCGTCTGTTTTCACTCTCTCTTGAAACAAGTTCCATTAAAGTTTTCAGTTTCGAAGATTGTGTCGTGATTTTCTAGTCCTCGACAAACATCTTAGTTTAGAATGGTTGAAATAAAATCTGTAAACGGTTGACTTACAGTTTAAACTAATTGCTGGTTGGAATGGAGAATATCCTTGCCAAATGGTGTGCGAACGATTTCGAAATTTTATGCACTGATGTAGAACAACCAATCAAAGAAACAGCTCATATTGGGTGTATTATGGTGAATCTCGTTTGCCCTCCGTTAGTGCATCAACTCCAGTACCATAGAGTGAGGTAAGTTCTATTAAATTCTGCTACAGCAAGGATGAGTACTGTTAACACGTGAGTTTCCCTTAAGCAAATTGCACACGTGATATCCGGCCTATCAGGTCACACACACAGAGTGTATCATCCTTCTACTACCATCGCGATTTTTGAGGAAACCGACTGACAGGAGCGTTTTCAGTTACATGAATGGAACCAAGGGGCTATCAGCATGTAAGCATCGCTGGTAGAAGACAGCATCTTCAACTATGAATCACCATTCCATCAACAAACAAAATTAAGTATGCTGAGCGCCGCAGCACACGTACACAAATGAAATTACACCATACCTCGTGATGTTTCATAAGTACAACACAGCGTTTTTTGGGCCATATATTTTCGATGGAGTTGCAAGTTGTTGATGAGTAATCGGAGATTTGGTCAATATCAATCAATTAGTAATTCGAAATATTACTCATTAAACCTATCGAACTCAGAGATTTCGACTTGACTGAGAAGTTCTAATTGCGGGGTTACCGAATAAAGCTAACAGGCGGTAACTGTATTGGTTATCAAGACGACCTGTCAGCTTGAATATTACTGTCAACTAACCTTGGCCGAGCATTCACGTAAAATGATTCAACTGCGCCTAATTTGAGGTCAGTGGCTCAGCCGTTAACACGGTTGCCTCACGAAAGTGGGATCGAAGTTTAAATCCTCGACGTGCCAATGATACACATTACTGATGAGTTCCGACGAAGACGAAACTCGAGGCCAGTGTTTCGTTTCGAAACAAGCTGACAGGACAGCCCATTTGAACGTGAAAAGAATGTCAAACGATACAAGTTATCTAGAATTTCTTCCAGGCTTTCCATGTCAAGATCTGCAGAAATTAGCACCCGAATGACGTCAGGGAACACATTTTTAGTAGAACAGGTTGTTTGCCCATTATGCCAACTGTGTGTACGAGTGGTTGGCACTTCAACAATGATGACTGGATCGAAGTGGACCTGTTTGATGACTTCCGATGCCCTCTGACTTAAATTTCCTATTCCCCCCTATGGAATTGATATGGCTATATGGCTTGCACTTCAGGTTCAGGAATCCCAGTTCCGTGTTCACGTTGATAAACGGTGCTAACCTTCATGTCTAGTGTTTCTCAGGTTGCCAAAGGATTGCACAGTTCATGTTGCCAAATCCCGATATATGCAACGTTTTGGTCTGGGCTAAATTCTTTGCTCTATCATACCGATGTTCATTAAATCTGCATTGCCACACTCCACAAACACTTCATTTCGTAACTGAAGGAGGCTAACTAAGTTACGTTCGTTCCTAATGTGACAGGTTGCACCCACTTTACGATCTGGGATCAGTGTAACTCGTAATCTAGCCCTTCTTGGGGGTTACATTGGACCAGTGAAGCCACTTCAAACCAGATGATCGAGTTGTCGACCGCATGTCTCAGAGGTAACCATCCACCTATGAAGGACCCTTGAACATCGATGAATTCTCGAACGCTAGCCAGTTAGGTGCGCGAATAATGAACACGTGTTTTCAGTCTCGATGATGGCTTTTGTTGTCCGGTCCATCTAAAGTGAATATTCACCAGTTATCCTGTGAACAGATGGACCTCAAATAACGCAGTATGATCGCATTTACTCTAGTCGACGAGATGATGAAAAACACGTGCCAAATGGTTCAGAAACCTAGCCTAGTCGACAACCAGATGACCAAGTGTCGAGTGTCACGTGGCGTTTGGTTTGTTCAAATCATTCTCCATCCCATCGCAACCATTGACAAATTATTTCGTGGCTGCAAATAAGGATGAATTTAGCTTTAGTGTAAAGACCAAGAAAAGAATTCATCCCATCTTCAAATGGAAACCGGCTGCCTAGCTCAGTCGTCTCGTGACTGCAAGGGGTCTGTGCAAACATGGATAGCAGAACAAACTAGACAGGTGGACAACCATTTACCAGACTTGTGTACATCAGACACGTAGGGAGGGAACGGTACATACAGACGATGAACATGTTGGAATCGAGGTTTTGGCAATTGTACATGGGACAGTCAGGTAAAGGTTGGGTATGTGAGGTGCTTGTGTGCATGTGTCGTTTGCCCGTGGAAATAGAAACTCAGCCAAGTTCGGTTGATCAATGACGCAAACGTCTGGGGAAACAGGCGCAGTTTTACGCATTGTCTAGGTGAATCCTCAGGAGACCACAAGAACACAAAGACTTATACGCACACGTACACACCTACAGACGCTCATAGATAGACTCAACTGTCCAAGCTATTATCTACCTTGGTAAATAGAACCTTGACCATCTGTCTACACATTTTTAGACGAGTGCGTGTGTGTTCTCATATGAGGGGTGCCAGACTATTTTATTTATATGCATTGTCCACAATTCTATCAACTCCAGCATTTGGATTGTGCACAAGAGATTCCTTTTGTCTGCAAAGATGAACTCATAGATTTCGGTTTGACATCTTATCTGGTATTCGTGTGGATCGGATTTAAAAATATATATATATATATATATATATATATATAACCATACAGTGAGTACACGGTAGTGGGAGTCCGCCCACCACAAAACCAGATGAGGGGATAGAAATACAAACAGTCTGAGAGTGCACCTATTTTTATATACAAAACCCTTTCAATGGTCATGTAACACTGGCTAGTACGGTCAGTGGATTAATCGATTTCATTTAAGTATATTAACTCATACCTAGGAGTAATGAATGATCTGATGAGGTTTAAAGACTTAGAGACGACGACTGATTTAGTTAGACCTGAGTGATATAAAATGGAAGCTATTCGGAATTGGTCACACATTTTGCACGCAATACAGACTTTTAAGCCAGCGTGCCAGAAAAGGGAGCGTTAGACTCGAGGTTTGCTCTTGTCAGAACTCGGAAAAAGTGCACATTCTTGCAAATATCAAGCTATGAACTCCGGCTCACGTTCACATAAAGGAACCCTATTGATCATTGTGCTCGTGACCTGGCATTAGGCAAAATCGAACTGTGATATCTAAGCGATCAGACACGTTCACTTGTAGGTGATTCTCAGGTTGTCAGTGCAACTGGAGGAGAGACAATAATTGTTCTGGTTTTTCCAATAGATCACCCTATGATTAGAACCTGTCAGTACGTTTGAACTCACAAAATTCATTGAAAATGCTAATTACCGAATATTAATAAGTGGTGGGGGATATGGACAATATAAACTGAAAGCCAACTTTTGTATTCATTTGGACGCCTCAGTAAGCCCCTTCGAAAATAAACATTAAGCCCTAGCTTCGTCTTTGTTTGTGCTTGTAAGTAGTGCAAACCTTTGTCGCTTTCTGATTACTAACACAACAAATAATTCGTTTTAACGGACGCGATTCAGCAAGAGCGCTAATTTTAAGAATCCAGAAATCCTTCTGCACGTCTGCTTTTGTATTTGCCGGTCCCCAAAGGTTGCTCAGCAAGAACAGCGGTTTTGGGAACACCGGGTTGGGAAAGACATTAATTCTAAGAGCGTGAGTGATAAAAGTTAGGAGAATGGGACAGGACGACAGAACAGTCTCTCAAGTATAGTGCAGATCCGGTTCATATTACAGAACCTGATAGTCAACTATTAGCAGTACTGATGATGAATCAAGCTGCCCGTAGACTCGGCTTTCTGTTCGAAATATGTGCGTCCAGTCAACACCTGAATTGATCTTCTTACGAGATTGGCGCAGTCACATCTGCTACGCGGTTCCAGATTGAGCAAACCCAAACGTCGAATGTACTAGTTACTGAAACAAGAATAACAGTGATTATTGGAAACTTTAACCGAATGAAATCTTCGTAGTCAGCAACCATGCTGAACAATGCCGACAAGAACTGCCACATTGGTTGCCATAATCATCAGGTTTTTGAAACCACCGGTATTCCAACTATATTGTGCCTGTAATTAGGAAGAAGTAAACAAACAGCAAGCAAATGAATAATGTTACAGGGTTCTAACAACAAGCGTTTTCTAAGGGTTATTCAATATAGTACAATAACATGTCAATTTTAGGACAGGATCCTTCGTAAGCCGGAATTCTGCGTTAAGACAAAACACGCGAACGTTAAGTACAACTCCTAATCTAGTAGACTATACATCCATTTAAATAGTTCTCATATGGTCCGGTTGTTTAGCAACTATCTGCAGTTCTGGGTCAATCGCGCGCCATGTTGTGTTGTTCACAAAAATGGATTCCAAGCTCTAATACGACAACTCCTGAAATGAACTATTTTAAACGTATGTATTTTTTCTTTTGACATTAATAACTTCGGCATCGTGTAATTTTTTGATAAACATAGCCTCTAGCAGGTCATGATGCTCTTGAACAGGAACGAAACTCGAGTCTGACACTTCTTTTTGAAAGCTTCCATCAACTACCAGTTTTATCCGTGTTAATAACAAACAAATCCTTGACTGTTCATCAGAACTCCATTAATTAATTCAGTCAGAACTGTGTAGACTTTTTCATACGGAAATCTACCAGAATCGTATATACCGTATATTTCGAGTATTCGTCTGTGCGATAACACTGATGTGCGACGTTTTTCGTTTTACCTTTCTGACAATAGATGTTTGAGGTGAGGGGCATGTCACTTGTAGAAACTGTTGCTATTCTACGAAATCCCTAAAATCTGAGGGCTGTTTTATATTGCGAACTATTCATAATATCTGTCAGTATTATGAAATCAAGGTAAGAAACACTGACGATTACTCCCTTTGACTCACATGAGAAAGAGACCAAATCACCAATCGGTTTGCACACGAACGAGTGTTTGGATTTAAAACATCGGTCAGGGCGATGCCGCATAATCAGATCAAGACAACAAGCACAATTACATCAATGTAGTAGTGTAGTTTTACACCGTACGTGATTTCCTTTATAAGAAACTAAACCTCGGCACTGTCACCCTTTTAAGTAAAACAATGAATGTAATCCATCAGGCCAGTTCTGCATGTGCACAAATTATACACGTTTAATCAATTCGGTTGTATAAAAACGAAAAATTAATAAACACAAAATGCAACTCTAAATTTGCTAAGATTTATCATCAGAAGTTCGACATTCATTTTAAGAATTAAAGTCATGCTGGTTACATCAACAGCAAAGCGAAGTGAAGCATCCTCTCATAAAATTTAGTTGGAGAGGGGTTTGATATTAACCAACTGAGACGTAACCTGTCCC
>JTDE01000702.1:145802-174121 GCA_014338405.1 Paragonimus skrjabini miyazakii
TGTTGGTTGTCGTAGTTACCCAGATTGGGTTCATATGCAGTTATTATGATCCTACACATCCAATACACTAGAAGTTGGAATTATGTGGATGACACTTAATACGCATTTTCCGAAATACTGCCAGCTGCTAACTTCCGTTCCTTAAGATCACTCGCACACTGCGAATTCATCGATGAGACGACCTCAAGGCGTCAGTCTAGAGTAACCTAGATTACTTTAATGCCATAAAAGTTGTGTTGCTAGATCATTTCCATGTCTTTACACTACTGATGAATACCTTTCAGAATGTGCTATCACAGATAGACAGTGATGTGGAAGTTCCTAGTGTCCTCATAAGTTTGATGTCGCAAGGATTGCCATTCATTCGGCATCAGAAGCGTTGGATGGAACCTAAGCGAAAATAGAATAATCGTCAAGATAATGCTTACTATCATACGTAACACAGAAAACCTTCACAATCTCTGCACATTCTTTTCAATGCAGACAATCAGTTCGAGCAAAAGATTTTATGCACATTTGTATGCACATTCTGTGTATGGTTGGGTCCATTGTGATTCTGATATTACCTTGACCGAATTTAAACCCGGCATGAAATGATTCAAGGAGTTCCTCCAGTATTGCTTTGCAGAGTGGTCTCATCATCATCATCATCATCATAGACAGCAGAGTGGTCTAAACTAGGCAGATCACAGTGAATCAGATATTGAAACTGAGGACAGAGCAGCGGAGTCCTAGCAAGCACCTGCACACATTGGGACGATCATTCGGAGAGAAGTGACTCATAGAGGAGACATACCCCCATTTCAACAGACAAAACCATTCCTCGGCGGTGTGTAGCAAGCATTCTCTGATCTAAGGTAGGCCAGAATACTTATCAGTGTAAGCTCTCGCTCAGTGTCGACACCTCGGTGCGAATTTTCTACTTTCATCCTTGCCTCAGATTATCATTGCGATTCATCTAGTTTATACCTACAGACAGTGATGTCATATGCAACAACCCAATTTGACAGAGTTTCAAGACAAGTGAAGGTGGCACTGTGATAGTATATGACAAAAAAAGTAAGATACATCAGCTTCAAAAAATCCCAATCTTGAAATTGTGCACATGGTCATGTGACGATTGCAAAATGGTCCGCAGACTAAACAGAACTGTCTGGTCACCAGTAATGGTGCAAATACAAAATCCCGTCAAGGCCAGCAGTATGCACGCCAAAACAAAACCAAATGTTGTCGATTATATTGAAGCCTAGTAAATCACATAATCAATTGCAACTGAGATAAAGCTGACCAGGAAAGTGAGTTTCATGTGTAGAAAAAGTGATTGACAGTTATCCGATGTAGGTGTGCTGATCAGTGGTTGCTGTGGCTAGCGGACACTTAAAGAAAAGAACTCGCCCTACAGACACAACTTTACGCTTGGTCAACTTGCCCATTCGGTGAAATCCAGGGTTAGTAAAAAGTGAGGCTTAGGGAGGGATTATCATCAGTAAGCTAGTTACAGACATTGATCGTTTGCCGCACCCTCCAATGTGGAGCCGGTCAGAGAAAACAAAACAATGCGGCATCACATTGCTGCAGTATGGGAGAATGAACGCCCGATTTTTTGAGATAGTGAACTTGGTATGTAACGCAAGCCTACGCTTACACCCCTCAGGCTTGTGCGGATGTCACAGACTGACCCGGATTTCGGACATACGTGAATGACACATCCTTGCGTCACACGGCCTATGGATCGATCGACTTGAGGTGTGTGAGCGTGCTTCCAAGTGGTGTCGCGAGTTCAGATTTCTTTCAAGAACGGCTGTCAAAATACAGTGGCAATTATGGTGAAGACCCGGGGCGACTGGCTTTTGTTACCTTGTATGCCTGCCCAACAGTGACTTAGAACATTCGAACTTTTGGGCAGCAGCATTGTTGTTTGCCAATTTCTCCCGATTTTGATTAGCGCACTTGCTTCCCCAGAACCACGATTTCCAACCTGAGCCATGAGGGTTTTTATTCTGGGTCGTGAAATGCACGAACTATCAACACCTCGTTTTAATGTTTAGCTGATTAAAACACTACCATCTGTTGGTACCACACGAGGACGAATGAAAAATCAGTGGAACTTTAGTATTAAACCGGGATGATACTATGAACCACAACCATGCAAACAGATCAGAACGCCGCGGCCAAGCTGGACTGATTCAAACCGATCAATGGGTTCATATGTGCATGCTTGAAATTTGGTTGCTGTCTGAATAGGGTGATCGAGGTTACATTTTAACCGGAGGCAGCGAGCAACGAAGTGATTGAGGGAGATGACGAACCCCAACGATAAGATTGCAGATACTCATCGTGAGCTGATCTTGGCAGCCTTAACAACCGATGGCCATTAACGCTATTGCACGTACGGTTTATTTCATCGCGGTGTTGACAATAATGCTTTTAAAACAGTTCATTCCCTTCAGAAGTGTGAACAAAACAGTCAGAAAACGAAAACTGGTAGATGCAAGCATTTCGTACTGACACATCAGTACCAAATTCACAATAACATGAAACGGTTTTTTATATCGAACAGATGGGGGGTAGGGTGGATAGTCAATCGGTGGGTTAAGAAAGGTCACTAAGTCCAGGGAAGGGTCAAGTTTACGAGCAACTGTTTCTGAACACCCAGGGTCGGATTTAGTCGACTGATTGCGACAGCTTCAGCAAACCGCAAGAATCTTGGATTCGACTGACGTAATAGGATTCTGAATGCCCAAACTGGGTCGATAACGTGTCCAGTGGTCATGACGTGTCTTGCGACTGCGGACGCTGGTTGCTTGCGTGTTTCAAACACACTGTCGTTCTTCTGTAATACGGAGTTTTGTACCCAATTAGGCAAGTGTTCCTTCACTCTGAAGATCAAGCACCTCTCGGTTCTGCCTATGTAACTTTCTTTGCAGTTACATGTAAATTGGTAAACATAATGTGAGGTGGCACCGATAGGCTGATCTCCTTTGACTGAAGGGACAGGCAGTTTCTGAGTCCGGGCTAGTACACACAGTTCCGTTGCGTTAAAAGTCCGTTTAATTGAATTCACTAATCGTCGAGTTGTTTGATGTATGTTATGATCACCTTCAAAAGGCAGTTCTATATAAACCTTCTTCTTCCTCACTGTGGCCACCTGTCATGAAGGTGATTTTGGTCTACTGTGCCTACCTATGAACCTTTTCGGATACACGGTAGATTGTAGTACAGACGTGCTTTTCTTTTAAAAAACTTATTATTCAGCTTTTTATTCTTATCGTTGACTGGAATTTTGTAAAATGCTTCCGGAATATCACCCGACAAACTAAACCATATTTCCGGAAACTTGTGAGGAGCCTCAAACTTCATGTAAATCGGTAGATAACTAATACTGATGACTCCGAAGGTAAAAAAAACGTACTCGATGTAAATTTCTCGTCACTTAGAGGTGAAATTATCAGAGATAAAAGAGAATTGATCAGTTTACAAGCAAATAAAGTTGAACAAACGTAATTTTCTCTGTCCCCAAATCGAAGCTATTGGGTTATACAACCAGACGAACCACTTCCTAGCAAAATGGGCTGAAAAAGGTCTGTTGAAATTTTTCACAACTTGCCTCTATTGGAAAACGTTTCCGAACCACCTAGCGATCAGTACTGAATCAATATATAAACTCAGTTTTCAGTATGATCTGCACGACACCCGGGCCATCAGAATGGAACTGAAATCTAGCAACCGAATAACAAAAAACATGCATAAAGGACACCATTGAACATCAAATATTAGAATGAAGAAAGGAGTTTGTGCAAATATTTACAATGTTAACAAAAAAAATATTGCAGGTATTAATGGTGTGCAGGTGGGGACGGGTACGGCGAATATGTATTTTGAAATATGTATAGTAAGCATATTCCTTTAATAACCTGAACACTGCTCACATTTGATCGTAGCTTCCGAATTCGAATAGTCTGCTCTGTCCTGGAAATAAGCAGTAGACTAGAACCTCGCTTTCCAATCCAAGCTTATCAGCAACACAGTTTGTGATCCGGTTTTGCACTGGTATGTTAGCCACGTTTTCCTGAGGCAATCATGTTGACCACTGCGCCACTGATTTCACGTTAAGTGAAACCGAATTGTCGAATAGGAACGTTCAGCCACATTTGCTTGTGAGAACCTTTCAGGTTAACCAATTGCCTTGAGCTGTAACAGCGTTTAAATCCAAGCATATTGATTATTTTCAAAAGGGGCTGATGAAAATATTTACCGAAATCAACCGTGAGCGATGTTCAATTTATACATTGTTGGATTTATTGTCCTAATTCAACTACTTTTCAATTACAAGTAGTAAATGCTCAAAGCTCGTTTTTCTTTTAATTTGAAACTTGGTACATCCGGTCAGACATTGGTTTATTCATCTCTTTTTAATCTATGGATAAGAGTCTCACTAATTCCCGTTCACTAGACCTAAAAATCTTACTGTGGTTTGAGGGAAAACGAGAGCGTGAGCGGATTACCTGAAAATACAGATGAAGTTGCAGTGTATGATTCGATGCCGACCAAGTTTCTCTGATTCTACTTGGTACATTACCAATAAAATGTGTACGATCAGACCTTGCGTAAAAGTTGCAGGTGAGCAGTGAGTGACTTTCTGCAATACAGTAAGTGCTCATATGGTAGTTGACTGTCCTACTTGCCTAGTGATAATCAGATCTCATTCTGGCCTTATCTCATACATTAGGTTGGAAATATGTGTACGGATCAGCTGGAAGCTAACAGGATTATTAACCGTGAATGACCATAAGAAATCTCAGGCCAACAATAACTTATGACGATAACTGCCACACAGTAGGTCGTTATGACAATATATCTTATGAATACAAATGACATCGTCTCCTAAGTGACTGGAACTGCCATTCTATCCACAAAATTAGTAGGAGTGTTGATCAAATCCACCTCCAACGCAGAATGTTATGACTATCGGCCAAAACTGTCCCAGCCTGAGTTTTTGGTGCATGGTTATTTCAGAAATCGGAACGACGTGAAATGGGATTTTAATCTAAAATTAACATGCAACATCAATACCCCCGGGTAACAGTAATGTGAAACTCAGATTTCCTACATGTTCACAAACTGACATTAGGTGACAAGAATTATCCCAAGTCCTGGCTCAGTGAGTCAACGTCGTGAATACATAGGTAGATAAGAATCACATCTGTTAAACACTCCAATCGTAGTGTTTTTTTAGTTTGGATATTACTCATAATTTGTACCATATTTAGCATTCAGTTGTAATGTGGTACAACTTGTGCATCTGTGAAAATGAATTCATAATATTGTACACTGAGGCCCACAATAAATCGGTCTAACAATGTCACATAAACCAATCTATGATCATACTGAAAATATGAATGTGTCCCACGCGACAATTGCTTTAGAACACAGGTACCACTTTTCTATTGCAAATGCACACTAAACCACATGCCGTTCTGAACCATCAACTATCCTGATTGAAATCCTTGAAACTTTATCGGTTAAAGAAAACTTGCATTGTTTGTGTACTGTATGTTGAACAACAATGAAAAGTATGGAATAAAGTTTGTGCAAAGAAGATGAAAGCAAGCAATCAAATTAACAAAAGGTTTCACCTAATGAATGGTAAATATCATGAGGAGATAAATAAACTAAAACTAGGTTAATCAGAACGTCGAAAGAGAGATATGATTCAGATATGAAAATTAGTCATGAAACAAACATACATAAATGGGAAGTAATTTACCGAAATTGATATTAGAGATCTCACATCGTTTCAGTGTTGTCTCGATAGTTATTTTGATTAGAAAATAGGACTAGCATAATGAATGTATGTGTTAATTCTTTGTTTAAAGTCATTTATTAATGGAACTGACATGGCAGATTCAGACAGAGAGTTCCAGATTGGGCACACTCTAACACGGAAAGAATGTTGTTTGCATTTCAGGTGACTTATGTGACGTTGTAACTTCGGTCAATGACGGGTGAGTCAGCGATTGGTATTAAGTGTAGACATACTACTCATAGGATGTTACGATCGATGTAACATTCCGTCAATTAAAATAAAATCTTCTCTGATTTGTCGATAATTTACAGAGAACTGATTCCGTGTAAACAATCGTTCTGAGTAAGATATTGAACGAGATGATGGAACATTCACTAGTTCCTTACACTCTACTCTGTCAGTTAGAAGTATTGGTTGACAAGGACGTACCAGCACGGCGAACATCAATATAATGCTCTGTAACTGGGTGATCAAAAACAATCGGGTTAGCATTCCAAGAATCAAGTCGACTTACTTCGTCATCAAGGCACAGTTTCTAGGTCTGTGTTTCAAAAAACACGACAAGGAAACACTTTTAGTCGGCAAATACATGCCACCGATAAATATATGATATCAGTCAACTAGTGACTTAAGATACACTGTTACCCCAAATATAACTACTGATCAGAATATCTAAAAATATCTCATCATGCGTTTAGTACTTGTTTTGTTAATCGACGAATGCTTTAAAAATTGACGTTTCAAAATTGTGATGACAGTTGATGTATATTGTGCGTTTGGGCAAGATCGGTAGGGTGTAGTTCGTCCGTCTCATTTCAAGACTTCACCAAAACTTCCCGTTTGGGTTGTCCACCAGTCTATGGGTTAATCTCCTCAAACGTCAAATCTGTGCAAAAGTAGTTATGTTTTTGATGGATGAGACTCGTGTTATTGCGTGGTTTGTTTGTCTTATAAAGTGATCAGTAGAAACCGGTTAGCGTGGTATTGTGGACGGTTGCACTAGGATTTCCATCTAGATTATTCAGCTGACTGAGTTCACCAATTGCAAATATCTATCAAGCATTCCTTAATGGATTATAATTGATTTGCTCATAAACTATAACTCATTCCATTTGAAAGTTATGCAAAAGATAACGTTAGGCATCAAGTTCATCCACATTGATTTAATGGGCATCAACTGTGACAATGAACTCAGATTAAAGTCAAAAAAATTGATGTTCTATTCATTCAGGGCATAACTGGATTTGACGTTGATTTAGTCACACTACTGCTCTCTTATTTCAATAACTCAAGGAACCAGTTTCTTCTAGTGCCTATTGATGGTGACACATTGGTCATAATCACGAACATAATGAACTCGCAAGGAGACATTTATTTTTAAGTATTCTGTTCACTGAGGATATGAGACTGCAGTCTGTGAAAAAAATTCATTGCATGTAATATGTTAAATAACTTAGTCAAAAATTGACTAACCCATAAGTTTGTTGTTGGACGTACGTCTCCAGTACTTGCTATCTTCCAGTCAAAATGGAAAGACGGTGCTTCTTGAGGACATGCATAGAAAGCGCATCAAATGTAGGCATCGGAAGACATTTTAGTAATTTAACGAGGTATTCTGACAATTTGGAAAAGAGGAAGCATGTTCAAAGTACAGTATAAAAATATGGAATAAGTGTAACAAGCGATCGAAACCGGTTAACGCGCACGGATTGAATTTGAAGTGGTAATTAATACATGGCTGCTTTGTTCACCTTTCAGGTCGCTACGTCAGCATCGTACACGAGGACTCTGAATCAACGGACAGTCAGACAAACAAAGAGGACAATTGCATTTAAACGTAACTCTATCATATCTTTGTACACTTATCCCTTTTTGGTTATTCTAGTACCGCTGAGTGTTGCGTAATAAATCTTCGGATACAATCTCTGTCTACTCTTCTGGTTGCATGCTACATAAGATAACATGGCAAAAAGTAAGTGGGTGGGATATCAAAACTGCACAATACACCGGCTGGTTGGGGTCAGGCAAGACAAGAGAGGTAAACTTGAGGTATCAAACGGACATTCAATACTCGTAGAGAACACTACGCCCCACAATCAGGGGAGGCACGAAGCCGTCTACAAGTTTTTCGTTTGATGAAATATTTTTTTTACTAATAAATAGTGTGGTAGATTTATCAATTTAGATGAGATACAACTGTGAAAAGTCAGGGCTCCGGCTGGATTCGAACCAGCGACAGACACACCATGCCTCAACGCGGCAAGGGCTCTACCAGCTGAGCTACGAAGCCACGCCAGGAGCTCGGAAATTTCACATTTGGACTCGGTTACCCACCCGTCCCACTGTCTCATATGGAATCCACCAAATGATCCAGGGGATCGACTGCCCCGGCAGGATTTCTCAAACAGTTCACGCTGGAATCCACCAACGCGACTGTTGAGCATAGAATTTATATTACTAAGTATGATAAACGTTTCTGGACTATTCTGTAGTTGCCAGGAAAGGTGAAGTGCTCATACTTCCAAGGAGGGAAATCCTGCCGGGGCAGTCGATCCCCTGGATCATTTGGTGGGTTCCATATGAGTGAATACGCAGCTCCAGTTCTGCTTTTGCAACATATTGTACCTACTCTTTTTATGTAAGTAGTAAATGTAATAAACACGACGTTTTGAAGAGGGCAGACAAAAGAATGACATTACACGATTTATGCTCGAGTAGATTTCGTTGCATCTCTACTGGTATTTACTGCAGATGAGTTAAAATGTACAAAATTCCAAACCACAAAACAATCACAAAAGGTGAAAGTTCAAAACCAGTTTGGTTACTACCAAGGCAGCATTAACGTCACCGTTCTTTTTGTACGTACAAAACGGGGTGACGGTGTTCGATAGCAATGGCCTCGGCATATCGTAGCGAACGTTTTCTTGCAGTCGAGAACAGAACACGAAATGACTTCGATGAGTCAATCACATGTTACATCATCAAGTGATGATGTCGATCACGCTGATTCCTTCCGGATGTTTGCTGTCGAGTTGCTTGATTGTGTGACTGTTTGTTGAACCCATTTCAGTAAATGTTCGGCAACCCTGGTTCCAAGCTGGCGCTCAGTTCTGCCAACATACGAAGTTATAAATTGGGCGTCACTCACAATTCTTCGTGCCTTTCGCTTTCTCACTAGTGGTCCACCCAAGTCCAGCGGGAAGAAGAGAATACTTTATGCATACGTCGTTGATGGAAAGGTTATGGTAGAAGTAGGGAAATCGGCCCACTAACCTGAAATCACATGACCGTCCGGCCAACTTTTGATCCTTACAGATGACCATAATTTTAATTAAACAGAGCGTGTAATTAAACACTTCGTAGGAATATGGGATAGATGGTACACTTCATCTGTCAGAACGACGGAGTGTAATTATGGGGTCCTGTTGTACACAACAATGAACCATGACGTTGTCCACAGGTTCAGCTTGAATGGCGTGGGATAATCAAGGGAAACAATATCGACCAGATTATTTCACGTCGTGTACCCAGCTACCTCTGTATTTCAGAAAGGTTCTCTTTTGTTTTAGGTGTTAACTATATCTGTTCTAATGACGTCTACACCTGTGATAAGTTTACTTCCAATGGCCTTTATACCATGTTCATCACATGTGCGTTCTAGGGTAGTAACAAACACTCCTTAAATCCTATGCTTATAAGAACCTCTGCTAACGCTGCTTAATTTTTTCTCTACTTCGAACACTGTATCTGTAATAAACATGAAGGAATTATAAATCGAACTAACGGTTGTTCACTAATTAATTCTGTGATGTAACTTTTTTTCAACACACTAAACCAACTGTGTCGCTGCTGAGTATTTCGTATAATCATCGTCTACCGATTGAATATCCACTCGTCTGACGTCAGTGATTTGGCTTAATACTAGTGTTGAGTTGTTAATAGTCTATATACAGTCTGTTTCGGGATGCACCGTCTGCGATTCGTGAAACTGAATGACTACACACACTGGCGGTTATCTGATGTCACAGTTCCCGACGATCAGTTAACACCAAGTATTCACAATATTCCCCCAATTACCTTACCAGCAAAGCTATTAGTTTGGCTTAAAAGGGTCTGAAAAATAACAAAATGTGCCCAGAATGAACTCCGCGTTATCTGCTGAAGAATCACACCCAGTGTTGGTTTTCGCAAACTTAACGTCAGTCAGCCAGTCGTCAGTGCGAAGCACATCTCCGAAACCCACGAGTGAAGCTCTATAAATAACAACGAAATACACCAAAAAAGAATCGGATATTCGTGAAAAAAAGAGAATATACAACGTAGTCATTCACAGGTTTCTTATGATCGTGAAGAGCGTTCAACAAGATTTCCAGACACATGAGACAGTTTAAACAAATACAGTTGGTGAATGTTGCATGTCAAGTAAGTGGCAGCTTGCCGCAATCACCAGCTCGCAGACGAATGTACGATTTCGGAATTGTTTAACGAACCTAATTATCTCTGATCTTTTAGACCACGCTAAGGCAAACGGCCTCTGGAGTAAATGCACGTGAAGTGATCGTTATGATGAGTGTTTGGCATTTTGAATGCTTTTGCACATTTCATGTTAGCTGCCTTTGAGATTCCTACTTGGTCACCATACAGAAGTAGTTAAATGTGATATATAACATTTTGCCGGATTGTACTCTACATTTCTTTCTGTTTACGTGAAAAACTTTCAGTTTGGATATATTCTAAACGTCTTGACCCGAAAACGTAACACAAGAAGGTATAATTTTTGACATCATAAACTTAGTGAGTTTGAACCATGTCATCGAGCTGAGATCAGAGTTAGAAATGTACAGAATTTGATAAAGATGCAACGAAAAAGAACGATTCAAGAATAGATTGAAAGTTTCAGGTTTAAAGATGAATACCGAAGATGACACTTGGGGTAAGTGATCCTCAATTCTTCATAATGATCAGCAGAAAAACTGTTTGACGCCAATCCCAGAATCTGTGTGAATTTAGAGGAAGGGCTTGGTGCTTCAACCAGTGTCGTGTGTAGTAACTCCGGTGGAAAAGAGAAAACTTAACCGAACCATGAATTAACGACGATTCAGAAGAAGCTACGTTTGGATCCGTGTATTTTACTCCGATTACGAAGCGAACACAAAATTTCTCTGTCATACGCTATTATCTGTGAAGAAAAATTGATGTTGTACGATAACATAGGAAAGTCTGCGCAACGCCTAGATACAAGTAACATCCCTGAACGTTACCTAAATATAACCTATCTTCGAAGAAGACCATGGTTACGGCTCGGTGTTCTGCTGCCAGATTAACAAACTTGTAGCTTACTAATCAGGGACTAGAACAGATAAACAAGAAAAGTCCGAACGATTTGCGCGACGATGCCAGATAGTAAGTTTGAAAAAAAAAACTTTTTACAATTACGTTGAGTGAGCTTCAAAACGTCTCCCCACCTAATTTACTCAATGCATCCCTCCCCAACAGACCGTCATGTTCTCTACTCTCTGGACTGTGTTATTTGGAAAAAACGCCTTAAAGAAGATAACGACGCTGATGATGACGTTGGACAATTTCTGATGATGCAACAAACGTGAGTGTACTTATATCACGTTGACAAAAACGTGGCGTTTTTGCGAGTAGAAGTGAGGTTTATCCGAGACATGTTCTTTTGCAGTTGACCATTCGAAAATGCGAGAGCCATCGGGACAATACAGGAGACTAATGTGCATTCATCTGATTTTAAGTCAAACAGAAAATACGATAACCAAATCAAGTGTCCCATAAGGCATCAGAATCCAACGCATTGTTTTAGTTGACAATCACTAAGAGTCAAAAACCACAAAATGATTTGGATATGAGTTCCCTGAACGAAATGACATCAACTCGATGAAATGCAGCAGCAGCCATTAAATGATGCTTAGGTATAAGTAATCAGATCATTACCTAGTCAGATTATCATCATTCATTTGTGGTAACATGGAGATGACTGTGCCCAGTCAATGCTACATATTACAAGAGAAAGCCACAAGCTATTGGCTTTTAGATCACAGATACTGTGCAACGAGCGAAATAAATTCTCTCGGGTAACCTATAAGAAAGCACAAGATTATTCCCGAATCAAAACCCGTGAAAAAACGAGACTAAACGGACGAACAGCAAACAATAAATGATGAATATTCCACTTACAAATTGCGACAGGATCAACAGTAGGTTGACTGATAAGTTACTATCTTTAGAAGAACCAAAATGGTGGTTCAACTTACATCTCCATGGACTTCTTAAAGTCCACCGAGCAAAAATTTACCTGTTTAGTTGCTGGGAGCTACATATAGTTTTTTTGCGTATCGGGTGACCAGTACACCTTCGCACAACGCACTGCATGGAAGGCCATTTACAGCTTACATACGAATTTTCCTTACAGGATATTTCAATTTACGGTTGGCAACTGCACCTATGCAAATTCCGACCTCAGCACGACAATGAGTGATGGCCTTTTGTGCAAGAGCGTCTGTACTCACGCATGATACGATGTTTGTAATAGTGTAAAGTTGCTTCATTGGCAAGCATAACATGTTTTCTAAATTTTTCCGTTTTTATCAATGAAAGTAAATATAACAGGTGGGCTCGATATAGTGTGTCAAGTAACAGAAAAATACCTACCGATATAGTACAGCAATGACATAACCAGGCTACTTACTTTGGTTGTTCTAGGAGTAATGACTTTCCGGCAAACCTGCTCACCAATTTATAATAGGGATACTCACTAGTTACTCTTTGTGGTCTGTTTATTAACTCTTGTTTTGACGCCTTCTGTTTTTTTAAAAAAATGTTTATTTGTACAGTTTCCACTTGGTTTGCAAGTCACTATGCACCTGTTAACGTAAGGCGTCCTCCGGGAAGACAAACAGTTCGTGGGCTGGTACCATATGCTTAGTCGTACTTTCTGTATTGACCAAGTTAAATCGGACCCTAGTTGGTTGCTAGTCTTTTAATTTAAATATTTGCCTAATTGTGCATACGCGGGTTTACTCGTATTGACCAGATGGAGCACTTTGTTCACGAGACTCAGTGGTCACATATACGATAGATAGAATAAGTAGATAAGACCGTCAGGCTTTACACTCTGCCTCGCACGAATTCGTTGTTTGCTAACGATCTCAATGACATCGTGGCGAGCCTGTTTCAAGAAGAACTAGACTCGGGTTCTTTTCTTGTTAGATCACATCAATAGTGCACATTGTAGCCGGGGTTGGAATTTGAACTCTCATATTTAGTGAGGTGATTATGTTGACCACTGAACTTATATTAGGCGCAGCCGAATTAGCATATGCAAACACACAGACATTTTCGCTTGTGAGTAATGTCCAGACTGCCCGATCGTATCGAAAAGAGACAGTAATCGTCCTTCTGACTCTAATCGATAGCCTCACCATCATGACTTTTCTTGAAGTTGAAATCAACAAAATTGTTGAACTATATTTTGATTACTGATACGTAGTGGAGCACAATTTGAGTTTAGCGCTTTTTTTCAAAAGGGCTGACCGAATATCGTATGGGAGCGTGATAGCACTTGAAACTAAAAAAAATCGCAACTACTCATTAGTAGACAATAGTCTTTGAAGCAGTGGGTGTGTGTGTGATAACAGGACATTGAGCGGGAGAGGGTGATTGATAGCACTTTAAATTGCTAAACGTGAGAATCCAAGGTTACACCCTGGGGATTCCTGACAAATTGTAATATGTTCACATCTGAACATATAAGCAGTCTTACAGAGAATTACGTTGGATGATGACTGGTTGTCACTAATTTGATTTTAATGCTAACTTACTCCATCCCGAGTACAGGGGACAATAAACTGAAAAAGTTTTAGAATCTCTGTTCAGTGACATTAGGTATGTGCGCCCACGCATTGTGGATGCCGAAGTTGACGTGCGCACTTTTGTCAACCAAACTACAACGCGACCGCAATATCTGTGTTATCACATCTCAAGATAGTACGGTGACAGTCTCCCAAAATCACTCACCAGATAAACGGGCGTTTAACAATTAACAAATCAGGAATGCTACTCTGAAAAAGTTTGATCATACTACTTAAAAAACTAAGTGGAACAAAAGGATATAGTACTCTGCCCTACAACGACCGTACGGACGTTACCAGTCTTCGTGGTCTAACTGCTTTGTTCAAAGTGTTAAAGGGAATCAGTTGTTTCAAATTTTTAAGGCGACGATTTCCCGCTGAGACCTGCACATTGCTGCGCCGTGTAGCCAGTTTGAGGTGCAAGATTGCTCGTGAACTTGTGAAGATATCCTTCTTGGATGAGTGCACACAACAAGGTCTTGATTATAAAATACCACCACATAAGCCTGATCGCATTTGTATTGAAGCCCAGTTTGAGAACGCTATCGATTAATTATCTGATCTTCGACCAACTAGTGTTGACAACCTAGGTTGGTTAAAGACTAAGTTCACCGATATAGCGTATGGGTTCATCACGACTCCGAGTAATAGCCGGTGTGCAATCGCGAGGCAACACCTGTAATCGTTAAGGGAGTCAAAAAACGTAGTTATACTTAAGCCGGACAAGGGCTATGGGGCTGTCGCTCTAGACAAAGATGCGTATGTTCACAAGATGTTGTCGATATTGGATGACAAAACGAAGTTTCAGCGAATAGAGAAAGTGGGTAATGTCACCGAAATAGAGGATCGCATAGGACATCTTCAGCTGCTGTTACAGTTGAGGATTATTGATGAAGTAACGTATAAATCTCTTAAGCCGTGTGGATCGTCAACACCCCAACTTTACGGCCTACTAAAGACGCACAAGCCTGGGATGCTACTTGGGCCAATTTTGGCAATGACGAACTCCCCTTACGATAAATTGGCACGCTGGCTAGTCGCTACTTCAACCCGATTAAGACAAAATTTTCAGGTACACTCCATTAAGGATTCTTTTGAATCGGTCAGTGACTTGGACAAAATGAATCTTGCTAACGAACTGATGTGTTCTGTGGATGTTCAGTCACTGTTCACAAAGGTTCCGCTACACGAAACGATTGACTATATTTGTGCGCTTGTTAAAATGAGTCACATTTCGTTGCCACTTCCGACTGACATATTAAGGGAAACTTTGCTGCTCTGTACCGAGTGTCAGTTCTCGTTTTCTCGAACAATCCTGCCGTCAAATAGACGGAATAGCCATGGGAATTTCACTGGGTCCCATCTTAGCAGACATTTTCATGATAAAAATTGAGCAACAGCTAGCTACGGAGATAGGAAATTTGTCATATTACAAGCGTTACGTCGACGACACACTGACTTTCAGTCGATCTAAACAGGTGATAGACAACCTGGTACAACGTCTAAATAGTTGTCACCCTAACTTGAAGGTTACTTGTGAATTTGAGGTCAACAAGTGTCTGCCATTTTTAGATATACTCATAAGTCGTCGAGAAGATGGTTCGGTTAAAAGGACTGTCTATATGAAATCTACGTGGTCCGGTCAACACTTAAACTTCAACAGCTTCACACCGGTCCAACGAACACTAGTGAATACGCTTTTTACACGGGCAAGGCGAATCTGTACGCATGAGAGTCTTGCGGAAGAATTAGATCTGAGTACTTCTGTCCTACAGTCAAATGGTTACCCCAGAAGGTTCAGAGATAGGCACAGTAGACAAAAAGTACCATCCGAAGAAGTGGTCACTGTGGAGAAAAAGGTCTATATAGAGCTGCCTTTTAAGGGTGATTATATCATGCACCAAACAACGCAACGGTTGAGGAATTCGATTAAGCGAACATTGAATGCAGCTGAACTCCGTGTAATTGCTCGGACTCAGAAGTTACCGGTGCCTTCAGTCAAAGGAGAACAGCCTATCGGTACCACTTCACATTGTATTTACCAATTTGTATGTAACTGTGGAGAAAGTTACATAGGCAGAACCGAGAGATGCCTGAGCTCCAGAATGAAGGAACATCTATCTAAATGGGTGCAGAAGTCCGTCTTACCGGAGAACGGCAATGTTGTTGAAACGCGTAAACAGCCAGCTTCCTCAGTCGCTAGACACGTCCTGACCACTGGTCACGTCATCGATCCATCTTGTGCATTCCGAGTCCTGTTACGTAATTCTAACCCATGATTCTTACGGTTCGCCGAAGCAGTCACAATCAACCTACTCAAGCCAGCTCTCTGTGTTCCGAAACAACTGTTCGTGAACATGACCCATCCCTAGACTTAATGACCTATTCTAACCCGCTTAATGATTATCCACCCCACTAGTATTCTTGTTCGTATTCCAACTATGATAGCTTCTACTGTGTTCCGATACACACGAATTAATATTACAATATATTCCACTATTAGTTTACATCCTTTTATTCATAGCCTGTAGTCAGTCTTTTTTGGATAACCAATAACCTTCCGCAACGGGTCGATAGTTCTTTTTAGTGCAACTGAGCCCAGTTTGTTTGTTAACTGAGGTATTCTGACCTCTGTTCTATCCACGTGTATTTCAGCCCTTTGTTGATGCAAAACATGTCAGTATCTAGATGTAGAAGAGATCTATTTGCGAAAAATCTGGACTTCGGCTGGATTCGAACCAGCGACAGAAACATCATGTCTAAACGCGGCAAGCACTCTACCCGCTGAACTACGAAGCCACGCCAGAAAGTTCACATCAGACCTGCCAGACTACTTGGTGTTGGTGGATTCCAGCCTGAACTGACTGAGAAATCCTGCTTGGGCAGTTAATCGGCTAGATCATTTGGTGGATTCCATATGGCATAGTTGATTGCGTGGGTAACTAGGTCCAAATGTGAAATTTATGAACTTCCGGCAGGGCTTCGTAGCTCAGCTGGTAGAGCGCTTGGGCACGGTGTATGTCGTTGGTTCGAATCCGGATTCTTCGCAAAAGGATCTCTTCCAACTTATCAAATCTGCCAAACTACTTATCAATATCTAGATGATAAAAAATGCACAGAGACCCCCGAGCCACTAATACCATGGATCGTTCAGGATACTGTAAACAACAGCGTGAATGTGAAGTCACTTTTCAGTTCACAACACCCGCATTCTAATTCCTTATCAACATTTAATGATTGTGTTTTACTGGTCACCATACCGCCTCGGTGACGTTCCGTCTCAATCAGCCTTAAGTACGTTCGATTGGGTTACACTGACGTGATTCTATCGTAAAATAAATTGCAATGCAGTAGTTCAACAAGAACCAACTTCACAATTAGTTGTGGCGTCTGTGAAGCATACGAGTGTGGCGGTAGTGCAGTTAAAACCTCGGATGAAGGATGGACCACAGATATGTCGGTTGTCCAGGTTGAGTGAGCTAAGATGATGACGCGGTTGGACCATATCTCGAGGCTTGCTGAGTAAGCTTGTTGAAGTGTCCAGCGCATAGGAATCGCAAGCATGCACATACCCCTCTGGCAGACATTACCATTTCCGTCCGCACTTGGTTCAAAATGGCCAGAGTCGGGAATGTGAACTTCAGGTTCCAAGGAAGTGGCGGTGACTTGAACACAGAAGTAAACGGAAATTTACTACACTGTCCGCTACAGGACAGTGGTTCTTATGGGAGGAACCCTGCAAAACAACCTCGGTCCTTGTTACTAATCGTGTTGACACGGTAATCCCTTGCCGACCAGATCGCGGAAAAGTTGCAGTTTTGGGAAGAGATTCTACTGTGAGACTAATTCAAAAAACTGACCTACAAAATAGCACGACGAAATACAAAGTTCGCAATCCATTAGAAATCAACGAATCAATAAACTATGTGCTTAGGGATGGAATTCAAAAACACACGGTGCCTAATGCGCCCTTGCTTAAGATAGACACGACGACAGTTGGTCTGCTCAAAAGACCTATACGACGTACACGGATGCAACGGTGCAAATCCTACCGCCAAAGGTACATGATTTTCAAGATTGTCCGCATGTTATCTTTTGGATCCGCTGGGTATCCATGACCAGCTAATGATTTTTGTACCCTGCGCACGATGTTCAGTCTTCCATAGCGTTAAAACTCATCGTTAACACTCGTCCGAATCCGTGAAGTAAGTGAGGGACAATTAAAGCTGATGAAGCCTGACTTTCACTTGTAGTTCGGCTCTTTGTATGTAAGGTGTACGCACCTTGCTGCTGAATGTTTGAATACAGACGTACCTATTTTTAGTGGTTAGGTCTCTTCCCTCCCCTTCTTCTACAAAGTCTGCCTTATTTTCATGGTTGTGTAGCAGTTACGTATCAGTGAGAACCATTGATGTATTGTCTGTGATGATGATGATGCAACTACAAGGATGCTTCATGTTCACCCCGACTCTGAGGTCAGGTTAACACGGTATATGGAACAACCTACAATTGTGACGAGATCGATGGCTTCAGTTGCATAAAAACGAAGTCTACCATAATCAATATTTAATATATCGCTCAATAATAATATTTAACATATTTTCCAGCATGAAAACCGGAGTACAGCAGAAAAAGTGAAGCAGATGAGAAAATTCTTAGCAACTTTGAAAACTATCATACAGAATCTGACCGGGTCAGTAAGAATATGAAGAACAGCCAAAACCAAGTGAGCGCGAAAGGCGACGATATCAAACCGTGATTCGATGTGAAAGGATGAAAATCAGATTATAATGGAGAAAAAAGAACAGATGTCACCAGTCAGTCATAGAGCGACGGCAGATGCTTGTTTAACGCGCAGCACAACAGGCACCGAAGTAGTTGGTAAAGTGCCTTTTTCTGTGACAACTGCAGAAACAAGTTGGGGTGGCAGTACATCATAAGTGAGATGCAGCAGACGTAGCTTGGGATTGGTCCGCCATCCACTCAGATCCGGGAGCGACTCGGGTGACAGTAGCCCATTCGACCTGTGGCCTTGATCTCGGTCTATAATAGAGGTATCACGTGAACCCCGCCAAATGTCGTCCGGATCGCCCAATTCGTTGTATTCGAAGGCGTCCGAATGCGCACGCTCCCAGAATTTGTATGTCTCCGCACAGACAAGGGTGGGGGCATGCGCAATCGCGGAGACAACATTAGCCACTTGGGCGGTCCCGATGCGGGCCAAAACGTAACCATTGTTCAGCAGAGCATGGGCACCAACAATAGCCAAGGAAACCTACGACAGAAACAAAATGCATTCTGGTTTGGTGGAAATTTTACATCACTAAAAAATAAAGCTATTATGCAGGAGAGATAAGGATTAAATACCATCGAAAGTAGGATGCATATTTTGCTATCCGATAGACTATTCAGATAGCTCTTATGGTTCCCGTTAGAGCCTTGTCCCGACAACGATTTGAACTCCGATCTTTCGGCACAAGAAACAGTCGTGTTGGACATTGCGCCATCTACCTCAAATTATGGAAGACCGAAGTAACGTGTTAGAAAGCTTACATACACTTGTTCGTTAGCAATGCCTAGTTTGCCTGAATATCCAGAAAAGAAACACATTAACTGCCCTGTTAAATCCAACCGATGACGTGACCAAAACAATTGGAAATTACAAAAAAAAACAGTTTATATATAAGGATTAACTGGACGATATGGCGATCGCACCGACAGAGTCACTCATACCAGGCAGGCTAATGGGTAGAGATCTGACAAACCACAGTCTCCTGGTCCTCTAGGTTAGGGGATGGAAGAAGGTTGGTATCTTTATTCGGAAAAAGTCACCGTTTTGGTAAACAGCCACTCATCTACTGCCTAGCAGTACAGGTTTTTGAGCCGAGGGCTTTGGTTGAAAACCCCAGTCGTTTGCTTGTCTATGTCTAAGTATCCTGGCAGTATCTCACCTCATATAAAACCATGAATACTCACAACACCAATAATTCCATACTACACTGGCCGTCTCGCAATATAAACCGGGTCGCCCTATTTGCTGCATATAGCAGGGTGGATAAGCAAAAAACATTCTACTACTGACTCCCTCTCCACTGTTCCATCATATTTGACCCTTAGACCCTTTCCGATCCCCATTTCTAGTAATTACTCAACAGACCCCGCAAGAGATATGGCTAATCACAGTAACACTGTACGGGTAAGTCTCTTACAATCCAGCCTCAGGTCTCCATCGTTCACTGCTTGGGCTTACAATGCGAATTAATATGTGCTTTCAACGTTCGCACTTTAAAACACCAACAGGCCATTCTCGCACGAACGTTAGACTCGTTGCATGTAAATATCCGCTGCAGTTCAGAGACTAAGGTCCAGGACAGCGGTCAACGTATAAAACTGCACCTGCACTGTCTATCGGATGATTCCACGGCCACTGATATCGGTCAGACTGGAGTAGGTATAGTCTTTAGCCGCAGCCATTGACTGGATTGCTGTCAGCAACAGACTTTGTGCAGTTCGCTTGGCAGGTTTTATCAAGACCAGTTCTAGACACAAAATTTTCGGAAATCTTTTCAATATGTCTTCTTATGCTCCAACCGACTGTAGTGACGTCGATGTAAAGGACCCCTTTCACTCGGATCTGGCCGCTCTCCTTCGGTCGAAACACGGTTCTGACAGTCATTCTGACCGAAGATACAAGCGCTCGGATCGGCCAAGTCTCGTTTAGATGGCGGGCTTGGTATAGCACCATACCGTTCGGATAATGGCGGGTTGTTGTTGCAACTGTGTGCTGAGCATGGGCTATTTTTGGTCAGCACTAGTTCCAGGCATCGTGTGCGTCACTGTTATACTCGGCGCTCCCATTATCCAAATCAGACCTGGTCTCAGACAGACCACATAGCTGTTAGTTATGGATGACCGGGCCCTAGTTAGGACTGTCGTTCTTGTTGGAACAGATACTTGGATTCAGATAATGCCGTTTTGTCCATTAAACCTGAAGTCCACAATTGCACTTCGGCTCTCAAACGTAATAGGACTGCTGGCTCAGACGATCTCACGCCGGTACTTTTCAAAGAGGAGAGAAGGCATATTTTTTGACCATAAAGGTGTGTTCGGTTCGATGAATCGATCTGAACTTTTAGAGTCACTTAAACGCAGAGGTGCACCGACCAAGTATGTGAACATACTGTCGGCGCTTTATTTCTACACTTCAGCTCAGGTTAGGGTTTACGGTGAACTGTTTGACATTTTCAGCACCAGGAACGGCGTTCGTCAAGGCTGTCTACTTTCACCATTTTTGTTCAATTTCGTCGCAGACGAAATAATGATGGACTAACTGTGGAACTCACAAGAGGCCAGCGTGGATCTCCTACTTGGTGGAAGACTGACTAATTTTGATTACGTTGGCGACAAGATGCTGTTTGACAGCTTTCAAGCAGCGCGGACAGGGCTAAACATTATTTTGCGCTTTGCTAAATATTTCAGTGTAAAGTGCTTCTGCAAGATTGCTGTGATTACGTACATTTAATGTTGGGTAATGAAGTTATGGAGGTTGCTGACCTACTTGTGTACTTGGGAAGCTGCATCAACGGTGGTGGTGGAGGTGTAGGGAATGAAATAGAAGCGCGTATCTCGACAGTCTAGGACATCTCTGGCAACAGAGAGGTATCTCTCTGAGGCTTAAGGATTTCGCATATAAGGCGATAGTGATGGCCGTATTACTATACGGCAGTAAAACATGGCCGATCACAGTAGACGTGAGCTGCCTTCAGGCATTTAACCACCGATATCTGCATTCGAACGCTCGCATGGAACCAATGGGTAAGCAATCAAGAGGTTAGGAAGTGGGTGTTTGGCATTGACTGTCAAACGAGTTTTTTCGTTAAGTCCTTGTACTTGCACAGACTTAGATGGTTAGGTCATGTACTAAGAATGCCGGTTAATCGTCTGTCACATCGAACACTGTTTGCCGACGCTGTGACCGACTGGTGCAAGGTGGACAGATGATGACCTGGCGTAGGGAGATGCAGTCGTTCGCCAAAGGGTTGACCACTGTAGGTCGGGTTCGTCTCCCGGGCTGAGGTCCTCGCTACTCACACAGTCGGTGACTTGAGACGTTAGGTGAGATGGCGGCTAACCGAGTTAAGTGTCGTAAATGTTGTCGTTGTTTGGCTGAATTGTGTGTGAAGTGAGTGCACTTATTGACGCAGAGCAGTGAAAGCCGTAAGGAAGCTGTCTTGTTGATGACGCCTTATTTAGCTTATAAATCGATTGTTTACTTGCAAGGTATAGACACGTTGATGATACATTTTTGAATATAGACTAGATAATTTTAGTAGTTAGGTTACCCTCTGTTTTTTCTTCTCTTTCTGTGCAGCGTTTCTTTTCCATTTCATGGTTTTGTGGCAGTTAAACATCAATGATGTATTGTTATAATGATGATGATGAATAACCGCGTCTGGCAGGGCAACGCAAACTGGTAATGCCGAAGTTAATCGAAATGCGTTTGACGGGAAAATTTGAAATTCTTAGTACACCGTTATTACAATAGCTTGATCGAGGAGTATACATTTCAGATGGTCACCTGCTTTATTGGGCAGTATCCGTCGAGACAGACAAAGTATGAACAAGTCATGCCAGCAGATGGACATTAACTAACAATCCACACTGTATGGAATGAGACAGACATCGTGATGGACAAAAGCACGCCGAACTGTTCACTGGATGAGTATAAACATACATGGGGTGTGTACCAAACACTGTATGTGAGTGGACCTGACCAATCGGATTACATCAAAATAGAGAATGCTGATGAACTGTTTGGTATGTTGAGGCCGTAAGGCATAGTCACACTAGTTAACCTCAATTTTGCTTGATTGATCTGTCGACTCCGCCAAGTTGAAAGAAGCTCCAGACCATCAAGTTGCGACATTAAGTCGGGTTTGGACTGGTTTACTGTGAGGTTTCGTCGAGCTGACCGTGTGTGCACACATGCTCGTATTATGACTCACTTACAAATCCACAGCAGTTACGTACATCATTAGTCCACTGGTAGCCGAGTCACGGCTGTCAATGTGAGCAAGTGTCACATCCGGCAATTCACCATGTAATGCACAAGTAGACAGTTCAGAGTAGGATTTGGTTTCAATGGGCTTCAGCAACTCTGAACTGTTTGAATTAGTTGCTCTTTATTTCAGAGAATTAAACGCGGAAGAAACACGTTAGTTATTTTATGAAAGACATACAAATAAACAAAAGCTCTCAACGAAACAGGTACACACAGTTTCTAAAACGAATAAGAGAAGCAGGAAGAGTGCAGTGTAGGGGTAAGCTGAGACGGCCGATTCCCAGTAAGGCTAAAAGTAAGAAACGGTACATTTTGGAGTTAATCACAACTGTCAATCCGGATGGCTACATAATTCAGCTGTCAGCATGCACCAAAGTTTTAGAACCATGGGCATCATCTTTTAACAGTTTGTGTAGGCCGTTTTCGGAAGTCAAAATTCCCTTCGATTGACCCTGTTGAACTCTGTCCTTTGACCCCGCCTAACTAAACACCTGTTCTTAGTATTCTCACAACCCGCATCTAATTTTACTAATTGCTCCATCTTGCCTCTCTGAATTATTGAACCTCACTCACCTGCCCATACACCCATTGTCGTCTGCCCGTCTCACCCTCCCCACCCCTGTGAATACGGCCTTCCTATGGGCTGCCGTGAAACTGTCGCTGACTCACCGGTCTGCCCGAAAGCCGGCTATTTAGACACACATTAGACCGATCCGATCGCAATTCGTCGGTTCGTCCTTGCCTGTCGGTCGCCGTCGACTTGGCCTGTGTACTGAAGTCGTTCAGTACTCAATTCTGCGTTTCCTCAGTCGTTGAGAGGAATTCGCGCCGTCGATTTGGTTGGCGTACTGAAGTCGTTCAGTACCGCGGTTTGGCCAATTGATCAACACGGTGTTTATTGGACGATCATTCTATTTGAATCTGCTACGTCACAGTCTCCGGCATTTCAGGAGCCCAAGGATCGCTGTCCGACAATGTCAACCAGAACAACTGTCGTTACGACAACTGCAGCCGAGGACGAAATCAAGCAAGCAACTGTTGATGTCTGTTCTTATTCTGGTTCTCATATTAGTAATAAGTCTATCAATAGGATGCGCTCACAACAGCTAATGATTGTGTTAAAGGAGAAGTACATTGATGAAGAGTCACAGTCAGAACTACTAGAAGCTAAACTGAGACACAAGCGGGAGTTGTTGAAGATTAGAAAGGAAGTAGAATTAGCCAGAGTAGAAGAGGGAGACATCGAGTTCGAGCAAGCTAGTGACCTGTCGATCGATAATGCGTCACGAATAAAAGGTTATATCGATGATTGTCAAGCCCATGTTGAACAGAACTCGACAATCGAGTTGGCTGTACATACTCCGCCAGATGCGAGAGCGACCGCTGTTAACAACGCCGTGGCGTCGGCTCTGCAACCCCTGGTTAAGGGCCTAGAGCTCCCTCGGGTACAGCTAGCTTATTTTGACGGCAATCCCATAGAGTATTGGAAATTTATGCGGCAATTCGAATTCTACGTGGCGGGTAAAGTAGCAGACGATGGCCAACGCCTACTTTATCTTCTGCACTATTGTAAAGGACGCGTAAGGGAAGCAATTAGCGAATGCATTATGCTCCCACTCACCAGTGGTTTCGAGAGAGCTCGGAGGATACTGGGCGAGCTTTTTGGCCAAACTCACCACGTCGCTCGATCATTATTGGATAGACTATTAAACGAATCCAACGCAGTTGTCAACAGTTCAGACGCATTATCCGCCTTAGCCATTAAGATGGAGAACTGTCACATTGCACTCACTGAAATGAACTACGCCGCCGACTTGAACTCGTTGAGCACTCTGGAAAAATTATCGCGCCATTTACCCAGATCTCTGCAGTTTCAGTGGGCTGAGATTGTTGATAAAATAACACTTGGCGGTAGGGAACCCGATTTTCTCAACCTGCTCGAGTTCGTATCATCTCGAGCCAGAGTAGCTCGTAGCCGTTTCGGTCAACTGGCTAGCCGAAATGAGAGAATTTCCCGTGATGAAGAACGGCCATCTCACCGTAATACCCCTGTAAAGAAACCTACACCGCGTGGTTCCGTATACGTCAGCCAATCTAAGGACGCAAGTCCGAAGACGATTAATTGTCAGCTCTGTAAAGGTGACCATGGTTTGAGTAGCTGTCGCAATTTCATTGCTCTCGGTCTGCCAGAAAGGTGGGCCGTTGCAAAAGCGGTAAGAGTCTGTTTCATGTGTCTTGGACCAGGCCACCGCATCCACGACTGCCGTACACAAAAAAATGCAGTGTAGAAAACTGTGGGGCTGGGCACCATAGACTACTCCACAACAACAGACATCTACCTTCCGATTCGACAGAAGGTGTGGCGCATGCTAATTGCGGATCTACGAATACCGCACAGCATGCAGTGATCTTGGGGATGATTCCCGTAAGGGTTGTCGGCCCGACCGAGAAGGTTCTGACTTATGCCTTTCTAGACAATGGTTCGGACACCACATTGGTGAGTCAAGAGCTGATTGATCGGCTCAGTCTTACCGGAATCCCTTCCGAATTAAGAGTCGCTATAATCACCGGCTCGCAAGTGATTCCGGGAAAGACGGTCGCTTTAGAGATTCGCTCGCTTGACGGTGAGGACGCAGTAGCAGTCGAGCGTGCGTATTCCGGATGATGCCGCAAGTGGATGCAGTTAGAAAGGAAATCGGAAAATGGCCACACTTAAAGGGTGTCCCTTTTGACGAAAATCCGGACAAAAGGGTTAGTATTCTCATCGGCAACGACGTACCCGAGGCACATTGGGTGCTAGGTCAAAGACTAGGGGGCAGAAAACAGCCTTATACAGTCAAAACACTCTTAGGCTGGATGTTATTGAGGCCACTCGGGTCTTAGGAGAGAGTAAACTGACTGCTGTTAACTGCCTCCAAAGGGTGGACGCATCCATCGCCGAGCAGATACAAAGACTCCATAATGTAGAGTTCGCTGATACAGAGAAATTCACGTGTTCTCAATCGGTGGAAGATGAGAATGCAGAGCGTAGTCAAAAACACGACGCAGTTGACAAACGGACATTATGTTATTCCGCTGCCTTGGCGACATCCTGAAATGAAGATACCGAATAATAGGATAGTTGCTGAAAAACGATTAGAGTATCCAAAGAGGCGGTTTAGTCGTGACCACGATTACTTTTTGCAGTATGCTGAGGCAGTAGAACAAAACTTTAAAAAAGGTTATGCTGTTCGAGTGCCCCCATCCAGCTGTCATCAGATTGCTCACCCAGATGGTATTTGCCCCATCATGGAATAGTAAACCCTCAAAAACCGGGTAAACTACGCGTCGTGCTAGATTGCGCTGCCAAATGTAACGGACTGTCCTTAAACGACCAACTGCTCCAAGGCCCTGATCTTACCGCCGATCTAGTTTTAGTAATGTTGCGTTTCCGCAGGAACCTCACTGCAGTGGCCGCTGATATAGAAGAGATGTTTATGTAAGTCATGGTTCCGGAGCGCGATCGAGGAGCCTTGGGCTTCCTCCGGTGGCCCGACCACAATATGTCGGAGGACCCACTGGAGTATCAAATGATTGCCCATCCATTTGGAGCGACTTCCTCCCCATTTTGTGCATCCTACGCTCTCAGGAGAACGGCTAAAGATTTCGGAAGCGAGTATGACGATAAAGTCGTCAAGGCAATCTGTAACAATTTTTACGTAGACGATTGCTTGGCCTCTTTAGCCGACTTCGACGAAGCTAAAAGCTTTGTTCCACAAATTAACAAGCTAGTTGCCAGAGGAGGATTCAAGCTTCGAAAGTGGGTATCAAACAGCCCAGAGGTTCTATATTCGATATCTGAATCAGAGTGGGCTCAAACCCCAAAGGGATTGGGCGAAAGTACTATCCCAAACGAACGAATGCTTGGTACAGAATGGAACCCTGTCTCAGACTTGTTTTGCCTGCGGTTTCATCTACGCGATGGGCCGCTCACTCGTCGGGGCATCCTATCGTCCATCTCTTCCATATACGACCCGCTAGGTCTTGTGTCTCCGCTGGTCCTGCCTGCGAGAGTGTTGTTACAGAAACTGTGCAGGGAAGGCCTAGGCTGGGACGATCCTGTCCAGCCAAGTGATGCTAAGTCGTGGAATGATTGGTTATTATATGTAACGAATATGAATCCGGTTGAGCTCCCACGGTGTATCACAAGAGACGTGACAGATTATGTAAATGGCGCACAGCTGCACGTGTTTAGCGACGCCTCAGAAACAGGCTATGGGGCAGTAGCTTATGCACGACTTTTCCCAAAGGTGGGCCAGCCGTACTGCACTCTCGTGTTAGCTAAATCCCGAGTAACTCCTATGAAGACAGTTACTATACCACGCCTGGAATTAAACGCGGCAGTTCTAGCGGTGAGAATTCAGAAGATCGTTTCCACTGGCCTTCATGCAACTTTCGAAAATGTGACCTACTGGACCGACTCAGCGGTTGTGTTGCATTATATAAACAACACTTCCACTCGATTCAGTACCTTTGTTGCTAACCAAGTTGCTGTAATACATGAAGGAAGTCTGCCTAAACAATGGAAACATGTTAGATCCACGAATAACCCAACAGACTTGACTTCCCGTGGAATTCGGAATCCGAGGGAATGGGGAACTTGGTCGAAAGGCCCCGAATTTCTAAACATGCACGATAGATCTTGGCCCAGAAACATCCTTAGATTGGATACTCAAACGGAAGTCGAACTTAAACGTCAGCAGGTTTCCGTCAACGCAGTAACTTAAGTTTCCACAGTCTGCCCGCTGCTCAGTTACTTCTCAAGCTGGTTTAAACTTTTGGAATCGATTGCATGGCTATCGCGCTTCAAAAGATGGCTACTAGATCACCATGGCCATCTACGTCACCTTCAGCTACGTACTGGTCCATTAGCAGCAGAAGAAATTAAAATGGCCAAGAGAGACGTAATCCGCATGGTGCAACGTCAGGTTTATCCTAATGAAGTGCAGAGCTTGAGCGAAAACCGCGCAGGTAGAACACTGAAGATCACTGGAAAACTTCACAGTCTTTGTCCAGTCTTGATCGATGATACGCTATGCGTGAATGGACGCCTTAATTACTCCTCTTATGCCGAGGAGCTGAAACACCCAGCTATTCTTCCGAACAAGCACTCCGTGGTTGACCTAATCGTCCGCCGTTTCCACGCACTCGAAGGACACAGCGGACCTGCTCATGTACTAGGGGCCATTCGTAAGTGCTACTGGATTGTACATGGTGGCAGTGCTGTGATAAAAATAATCGGGAAATGCATCAGCTGCAGAAAACAATATGCAGTCCCGTGTGATCAGCGAATGGCACCCCTGCCTGAGGCTAGAGTGGAGGCAGGCCGGTTTCCGTTTGAGCAGGTGGGGGTAGACTACTTTGGGCCTATGCAAGTTAAGCGCGGAAGGGGCACAGAGAAACGATTCGGCTGCTTATTTACATGCCTGAAAACTCGCGCTATGCACCTTGAAGTGGCCCATAATCTATCCACGGATTCCTTTATCACGGCGTTCATCCGATTTGTTGGCAGGCGCGGTTGTCCAACCGATATATACAGCGA
>JTDE01000702.1:207042-217153 GCA_014338405.1 Paragonimus skrjabini miyazakii
AAGAGACATTTTCAATCATTTGCACTCTATCTCTCATCCTAGCATCCGTTCTACCATAAAACTAATCACTGACAGTTCCGTCTGGCCGAACATGCGCAAGGACCTACGCGAATGTGCCAAGCATTGTTTATCCTGTCAGCGAAGTGAGGTACACCGCCGCACCATCACCACACCCGGCAATTTCAGTGTACCGGACGCACGCTTTAAACATGTTTACATTGACATGGTAGACCCATTTCCACTTTCAAACGGCTTTACGCATTTGTTGGCTTGCACTGATCGTTTCACACGATGGCCACAAACAACGTCCATACGCGACATCCCAACCGAGAATGTCGCACGGACGTTTGTGGAAACCTGGGTATCCTCCTTCGGCGTACCTTCCTCCATCACTACTGACTGCGGTTCCCAGTTCACACCCACGCTGTTTCGCAGTCCGCAGCACCTACTCGGCCGTGAACACTTCTGAATAACCGCCTACCACCCAGCATCAAACGGCTTAGTGGAACGCTTCCATCGTCAACTTAATGCCGCTATCTTGCTACGACATCTGGTTCAAACTGGTCGGAAAACCTACCACTCATTTTGCTTGGCATCCGTTACACCATCGAAGAAAACATCGGCTGCATCCCGGCTGAACTCGTCTATAGCAGCACGTTACGCCTGCCGGGTGAAATGTTTACGGATTCTAAAACCACTGACGAGATAGACCTAACGTCATACGACACACATCTTAAACTGCACATGAACAAGTTAAAGCCCACCCCGACGAGGACCACTCCGAAGCAGACCCATATAAACGAAGACCCACGTACTTGACCCTTCGTGTTTATCAGAGCTGACGCACAAAAGAAGTCCCTACAGCCACCCTATGACGGCTTGTTTGGAGTGCTTAAACTCAAAGATAAGTATTTCATCATCAACCTTAACGGCACTTGCGATTCAGTAAACGTTGACCGCTTAAAAGTGGCCTATGTAGACCCTTCAGATTTGCCTTCTCCTCTAGCTGTGACCACCTCTTCGTCTCATCCACGTCTTCCGAACAAATTTATTCCACAAACTCCACGGACACTTTCAGACTCCACTAACCCTGCTGAAGCCGTACAATTCTTTCAATCCGCTCCACCACAGACACGTTGCGGACGACCGCACAGACCCCCAGTCCTTTCTGCAAACTACACAGAGTAATGTCACTCATGTTGTTTCAGAGCGTTTTCATAGTCTAACTAACGCTCAAGAGGGGAGTTCTGTAGCATTTTGTGCCTCATAATTACCATTGTTTTTCACATTTTTCACTCTCCTCAAATTCACATGTCTACTCGTTCGAATCATGTGAGTCGAATCGATTAACAATACAAAAACTTACACTCCCAAGGTCGCGAACCCTGTACCCTTTCTCTGCGTTCAGTGTCGCCTGTGTACAGATTTTGGGAGAGTTAACAACTAGCGGAATCAGCCCTTATTTCAGCGTATCTCCGAACTCATCTGTCGTCAGAATCATCTTCGTTGTGACCTCCAAAGTTATCCGGGAACTACACAACAGATAACATCGATTGGATACTTCATTCCGTGTGGTGGAACTTTAAACAGCGCACTTTCACGAACTACTATGAGTCAGTTGTTCTCTTTTTTTATCGCCTTTGGTTTCGTATTCACAACTGATTTGTATATTGTATTTTGATCCACTACAACTTTGTCTTGCGAAGTGATGTTCTCGCATATTTCAGTCACACGTGCCCTGAATCTACTGCCATAGACGTTTGCGCACTTATAAGCCCATACGCCCTGCTAGCACAATACGTTACGGATCACACCGAAACTCAGTATGCTTCGCAGTAGCCATTCCGGATCTGTTTGAGATGAATAGTGTTTTTGACACACAGTGCAGTGACCTGGAGATAACCGCTGTCTGCCTGCTGTAAGATGTGTAAAATCCTTCCCAACATCTCAGCACACGTACATAGGACCCTAAGGATCTTTGCCTGCCGTCTGCTTGATGCATGCAATCGCGCTTGTTTGTTCGTATGCTTGTCAGCCTGTGCGTGCCAATCGCGTTATATACATTCTTCCGGCTTGCTCGCACGCTCGACGGTCGGGTCCTCAAACTCCTTAGCTACTTCCGCGTATGGGTGTCGTGTAGCGCTGATCGAGACCAATTGTAATTATTTCATAATATATTTTCGGTCTTCACAATTATCGGTATTTTTATTTCGCGTCTGACATTGTTGCGTATATCTGAGAAATCATTTATTTAGTGCACGCACTTATATATGTAACGCGTTATGTTATGGTGTTCATACCTGTTGTTTACTGTAGACTGGATAAAATTTGCGTTCTTTTAGGGCCATTTCGTGACGCATTGGGATAAGTTACGTCGTCTCAGAGCTAACTTGTGGCGTTATGGGATAAGTTACGCCATTCTAAGAATATTTTGTTAGTTTTCAGTGGACGAAATGGACCAATGGGGTTGTTTGCGCTACACATGTCAGGTAATTTAAGGTTGTGATTTAGTGTGTACGTGCACTAAATTGACGATTTCTTAGGTATGCGCAACAATACCAGGCGCGAAATAAAAATACCGATAATTGTGAAGACCGAAAATATATTATGAAATAATTACAATTGGTCTCGATCAGCGCTACACGACACCCATACGCGGAAGTAGCTAAGGAGTTTGAGGACCCGACCGTCGAGCGTGCGAGCAAGCCGGAAGAATGTATATAACGCGATTGGCACGCACAGGCTGACAAGCATACGAACAAACAAGCGCGATTGCATGCATCAAGCAGACGGCAGGCAAAGATCCTTAGGGTCCTGTGTATAACGTGTGCTAGGATGTTGGGAAGGATTTTACACATCGTACGTCAGGCAGACTGGGGTTATCTCCAATTAATTACAGTATCACTCCTTGAATATGGCTCTGTAGGCTAGAACTATCATACGTTTCAAAGCGCAATTTAGAATCCGGATGACTTATTTGTACTGCGCAATCTGTACCATTTCTTTTTTCGGCCACTCTTTCCGTGCAGAATACTTCGTCTCATCGATGACCATTCCCATTTATTTGCTGTGCATAAACCGATGGGACAGATGGAGGATCTGAGCGGGCTTCACACTGTTCGAGGTGGGTGTAAGCGGTAGATTCCTGAACACGCCAAACACGTATAAGAAAAGGTCCTCCTCACATCCCGTGGGAACAAATCTTCCTTTTCAAGCATATGTGATGACTGAGAAAGAATACCCCCTCGGTTCATTCTCTGCGACTGCCAGACAAGGAGACCTCATCTAACTCCCCAGTTGTAACCGAGATATTCAGGGAGTATTGCTCGGAAGTATGCAACGTCGCACCACCAAATCTGCACCCCATCTTACCGCTGCAAAGCTTTCGGCAACCACAGGCTACCGTTGAGGCTTCGGTAGTAGATGTTGAAGACTTTATTCAAAGTTAATTCACACAGTGCAGTGGGTCCAGTCAAAATACATCCGAGAATTCTCAGAGAAGCAGCTACTAGTCTGGCAGAACCCCATTACAAGCTGGTTAAACAGACGCATCAGAATGGCACTCTCCTTGGTGCATACAAAGAAAAGACGGTCACGCCCACACTTAAGGTGGATGACCGGCACTCTCCGGCTAGCCATCGGCCTATCAGCCTTACTAGCACTCCGTGTAAAATAATGAAGCGCCTATTAAGCCATGCCATCCTCCACTATTTCTTATCAAGCCACCTTTTTTCTTCTACCCAGTATGGCTTCCGTCCTAATTGGTCGTGCACAACAAATACGTTTATTTTCATGGACAGTCTGACGAAGGCCAGAGACAATGGCCTTATCTCAGATGCAATCTTCTTTGACTTGCCAAGGCTTTTGACCGTGTCCCACATGGCCCCCTAAAACACAAACTGAAAGCCTATGGTATTCAATGTGAGGTTCTTCGCTGAAATGCCGCTTATCTTAATATCAGAACTTTTAGAGTTAAAGCCTCATCAGATCTTTCATCCCCCTCGTTCACTTCTGCAGGAGTTCCTCAAGGGTCAGTGTTAAGTCCTGTTATTTCTGATCTACATCAACGACCTTCCAATAAATATTTCCAGCAACTGCCTCCAATGTGCCGATGACGTAAAAATGTGGAGTGCCACTGATCCCAGTGCACTACAGATTGTTCTTGATGCAATTAAACGCTGATCGGACGATTGGGGTCTCCCACTAGATTACAATAAATGTGCACATACGTCACTCGGTGGAGATTCTAGTAATCTTCGTGACTCATAATGCTTTTGGCACAGTAGATACCATGAAGATCAATTTGCAGGGAGATCTGGGTATTTGGTTACCATATTCCCCCCGTAAAGACAAGAAAGCGTTACAAACGCTTTACGGGGTTTATATTAGACCGCTCCTCAAGTAGGCTAATCAAGTCGTGTACTTCGGCCTGAAGAAAGACAGATTAGCTGTTGGGTGTGTCAAGCGCGAATCTACCAAACCACTATCGGGCCCAAGAGAGGTCGTGCACGAGCCTCGACTTCTTGATGTGTATCCACTTTAATTTCGACGACTCCGTTATGAACTGATTCTCACAAACTTCTTCAAAATAGGTCTTCTTGAACGATTCTTTATCACAGCGAATGATGACGGCCGGTAAGGTTATAACAGGAAACTTTTCAGGTTTCGTCCTCGTACCTTTCTCAGGCAACAGATCTTTTCTTACAGGGTTATTAACCTTCGGAATAGTCTTCATTATGAAGCCGTTAGCAGCGCTTCTAGAAATCGCTTTAATGCATTGCACAATTCTCATTTATCTTAGAACCCACTATGCAAGTAATCTCACTCTGTTCTTGATATCTACTATAATCCCAAAGATCGGTGTTACGTCCTGTTTTCAATGACAGTCTTTCGGATAAACAGACTCCCGCTTGACACTGATCAAGGAAAACAAACTGGATTCGGGAACCTTGGGCGTCTGCCTTGAACCCGTGTATTAATCGCTGAGTCGTTGAGTCAAGACGGTTGTACACTACTGTAAACTAACGCCGAAAACGACATTGTATGCAAGCTATACAGCGGAATACGAAACACGCCCAAAGTGGGAACAGAAGTACAGTGTCCACTGTTCAACCGTATATTTTGTAATTTATTTTTGTGCCCGTTTTTATATGCTGTTTAGTTAACTTCATCTGGGCAATTATTTGGAAGCATCACCGTCATTTCTGAAGTTGATCGACAACAAGAATAAACAAGAATTGCCGAGCACCGATTCTGTCCTCCTCTTTTGTGTGGATTTTTGGGTTAGTGAAGTAATCGCACGGTGCGATATTTTATATCGGCGTATCTGCTGATCTACCGATGTTCAATGTTCGTCATCCCAAGCCATGTGTGAAATTACTTATAGGTCGTCTTTCGAGCCTATTCCCTGACCATGTCCTTCTCCCGTGTGGTGGCCTATTCGATTCAACGGACGCTGACTTTTCATTGAGTCGTTACTTTTTCAGCGGTAGGTTTTCCGTTTTATTTGTACGGATATCTTTTGCATCTATTCGTTACCGTTACAAGTCTTCTCACATTTTGCTGTTAAAGTAGCTGCTTGCGTTGATTGTTTGATGATTATTATTTGTTTTATAGAAAGTCGATGACCACGTTTTCTGTCTTTATCTATTCCCTTCTCGTTGATCCTTCTGTTTCTTAAATTGAAAATCATCTTGGTGGTGGTTACCAGCCTTCTTGTCAAAGACTGACACTACCATGTAGGTTACGCGTGCGACAACGCATTTTTCTCACGAACGTTAATCTTGGTGTATTGCTACATCTTGATATCTTTTGCTTTTGGAAACCTGTTCTCGCACAGATTCTCCTTTTTACTCTCCACTGCTGGGCCTTCTCTTAAATGTACCCTGGTTTCATCTGCGCTTGCTCGCTTCGCCATTACGCGACCGTTGCATTTGATCATATTCATGTGAACCGTTGGTCTCGTAACTTGTATATTGGGTGGATTCAGTTTCGGGGTTTGTTATCATTTTCCTCTATTTAGCTTTGTATTAATTTTCTTGTACCTCAGCACCTTATTAATAAGAAACTCGCTAATACGACCGTATTCCCTTTTGGATCAGAATCAGTTGCTCAGCGGGCTCAGAATTTATAGACGCTTGGTGTTTATAAACGCGACTATTCTACATTCGGCCTATTCACAAACGTTGCGAGTTGACTAAACGTTGCTCGGACAACCCCCATACGTCCGGGACTAACAATGCTCGACAAATACATTTTCGTGGAAATAAAATATATCTGCCAGTTGGTCGAAGGTTCGTACTTACAATGACCGAAAATATCGAATTTGACACACGTGATGTACGGATACGTTCTCCTGGTTGCCGATTATATGAAGCTTCCCTGAGGAGAGCTCTATTACTGGGCGTGCCCGTTATGCCTCTGTCTGCGAAGGATGATCCTGTTTCCTATCTCCAACACCTGACTGCTGATTCTCAGGTGGCCTACATTGATGACGATACCGGACCACCTTTAAATTTTTTCACTTTTCTGCCTCAGTTCATTATTCGCATAGGCCTTTTCCCTAAGGGTTTCCCAGATCTACACAGGAAAGTGGCTGGGAAAGGCGAATTGTCTGCTGTTTCATATGATTGTGGTGTGCTTGGGGTCCTTAGATCTAGAAAGGGACCAAAGCCAGGGGTAGCTGTAGGGACGGTAGCAGCCCCACTGGAAAGGATGGAATGTAAATCCAAACTCCTTAACCTTGCCTCAGCTATAACTTGGTGTTCACACGAGCGACATGTGGTAAGGAACGACAGGTTGTTTAAAGACAAAATGCGTCTGAAGGAAGAGGAGCAAAATTTTATGCTGGCACAGCCCGAATTTTGCAAGAGTTCGAAGGAAAGCTTCTTGTTCAGTAAGACTGAGTATCCGTCCGGGAAGGCTGATGCAAACATTTTCCCGTCTAGCTTATCATGTAAACCTCATACTTACGGGCTTCATAAGAGCTCTATAGAGAAATATGTGTGTAACTTGGTTATCAGCGTGAGCCTGCCAAAAATTGAGCTAAAACCTTTTAAAGGGCTGTCGTTGAATTTCCATTGCTTCATGCAACATTTTGAGCTTAATGAAACCAGTAGATGAAATTACTACGGACGGAAGTTGTCCTACCGATTTATTATTGTACCGGTCAAGCTAAATCAGCTATCAGACATTGCGTATTGCTGCCTAGCGAGGTATGATTTACTGAGGTAACCGAAACACTGAGGCAACGAGGTGGAAGGCCCACAAAATTATTCAGGCTGTTACAAAGGGCGCGCTTAGCGGCCCGTAGCTCGGCGTGGAAGGTACTGAGAGACCTCAAGGTTTGGCCGCTTAGATGAAGAGATATCAATTGCTATTCTTCCAGCTGGACCCTCCATCCGAGGTAAATTGCCCGATTAACCTCCTACGTATCATGCATAGCCTTCCTCGTCTGATGTAAAAACGGAGGTAGGGTTAGCTGACTCTGTCGTGAACACGGGTTTGGGGTCTTCTTTCAGCGACTTGGTTGGGTTTATAGAGTGGCGAATTTCGGTACCTAGTAACCCGTCTGGCCAGATCGCCAGGTTAATCCTCGGCTGTATCAGTGGAATTGAGACCGCGTGCTTCCTCGAAGTTTCTCAACGAATACCCCGTGTGTCAAACGTCGCCAGAACGGTAAACGCGCCACACCAATGTGCAGAATGTGGTAAAGCCCATGGTTTGTTGGCGTGTCGGTGGTTTGAAGGCATGCCACTGGAGGAACAACGTGCGGTTCTAAGGAAGTGTAAACGATGCTTTGTTTGTCTATTGCTAAGCCACACAACAAAGTATTGTAGAGTCCGTGTACAGTGTTCACGGCCTCTATGTGGAGGGCGGCATTATACTCTGATGCACACAGGCCCGTCGCTTTCGGGTTGTGAACTTGACGTGGAGGAGTGAAGCTGTGGAGTCACCTCTCTGTAGGAGAGAGGAGTCCGTCTTGGCTTCGTACTTGTCGGATTAATTGGGGGCGTTCGGAACGACTGAAACGTATGCTTTTCTAGATAATGGCTCTGATAACACATTCATGAATGAGACTTTTGCTGAACGATTAAGGTTGCCAGCATGCGAGCAATTGCTCGGCATTTGCACGTTATATAAGGCGAATACCATCAAGAGTTAAGAGCTGAATTTGGAACTTGAGCCTTTGGATCAGGGTCAACAAGGATTCTACCATCAAAGTTCTTCCGGTTGAACGGACAGAAACCAGATCAGCGAAGGATGTTCAGCGTTGGCCTTACTTAGCCGGTCTGTCTATTATCTCATTGGGAGAAGATAAAGTCGGCTCAGTAATAGGCTGCGATGTGCCGTGGGCACACTTTGTCGTAAGTGAGCGTGAACGGGGAAGACGTCAGCCATACGCTGTGAAAACCATTTGGGTTGGACATTGCGAGGCCCCATGTCACTCTCAGAAAACAGCAAGGTTGAAGCTCATCGCTTGAAGGTTGCTAAACTAGAACAATTGGTTCAGCGCATGCTTGTCATGGAGCATGTTGAGCGCAACTTGTTTGATGAGGCAGTTAACTCCTTTGATGCGCAGTGGGCTGAGCGTTTTGTAGGTTTCTCTGCTACGCTCAAGGCTGGTAGGTACGTGATTGATTTGCCGTGGCGGTCTGGCAATGTATGTTGATTTTGTTAAGGTCTGTTGCATTAATTTTGAGTTTGCTTTACTTTGCTTGATCAGTGTTGAAGGGTGGCCCTATCTTTCATTAATTTTCCTTAAGAACAAACAGTACTGACCATTTTCCTTTTCACACCGGCTACTGTAACCGTTTCCCCTACTCTCATTCTGTCAGAGCCTTGTGCATTTTTAAATGTCAAAATAGGACATTCTTCTTCCATATTCTTTCTTGAGTAGCTTATAATTCTTACCATTTCTCGATGCGTGAACAGTCATTTTGCTCCAACCCAACTAATTACCATTTGTTTGAGTGAACTCAATTCCGTTTTATCGTCTCCCATTACCGAGCGGTGCCTAGTTGTCAGGTTTGTTGTACAGGCACATTCTTCATTCAATTCTGAGGATATTTCACATTCGAGGTGAGATAGTTAGTTTTCATGTATACTGATTCAATAGTACCGTATTAAATTCAGTTTTCAGGAGCGCCTTCTCATTCACCGTTTCGAAGGTAGATTATCTTCTCTGCCGTCGGATATTGAGATAGGCATTTTTGGATCATCAGATTACGCGTCACTCGTTGTGAACTTGAATTGTTAGCGAACGATTCAATAGTACTCGAATTCCTCAATATATTCGGCCCGGATAACTTGCCTTCCAACGAGGACGGGTAGCAACGCTCTCCTGTCATGGAATTCCGGCATTCTAAGAGAGTGACGAAATCGGATATTGTGGAAATTGCCACCGGTCCTGACAATCATGGCGTTATCGAGGCTGGTTCCGCTTCTGTGAACCAACAATATGCCACCGGACGATCAAGCGCTTCTCTGTCACTCGAGGCTGCAGCGATTGCCCATGAACCCTTCCTCCTCTCGGATGAGAACCAGTTGGACAATCATACCTATGGTGTCGTTCCCCTTTCTATTACCTTAATTCATTAAAGTTCACGAACGGTTCTTCTTTGACAAATATTTTAACTGTTTCTAAAAGCTTTCACAATGATAAGATTCCACCTGAACCGAGTGTTGTCGAGCATGATTGCTGTTTGTTTGGGGCCCCTAGGACTAAGCAGGGATCCGGCCCAGGGGTAGCGATAGGGACGGTGGTTGCCCCACCGGAGAAGATGGAGAGTGTGTCTAACTCATCTGCTGCCTCTCCCGTTTGGCTTAATCATGCTCTGTTGAATGTTTCCAATGAAGTTTCTGATGACCTGTTTGAAGAAGAGCTGACGTTGAAGGCAGAGGAGCTAGAGTTGAGGCGTAAACTGCTCGAACTCCATAAGAGGCGACGTAGGCTTGTGGATGTCGAACCCGTTCCGAAAGTCGAGACTAGATTTAGTACAAGGCTAAGGGATAGTCACTCCCTCCGTTCAACAAGAGGCTTCGAGAACAAACCCCTTTATTTTTGGATCCTGTTGAGTCTTTAGAACGGGCTCTAAAACCTTTGATTCTT
>JTDE01000703.1:5971-38176 GCA_014338405.1 Paragonimus skrjabini miyazakii
CTCCTATGAGGAATTCGGTATAAACTGCAATCTCTCTAATGATGGCTCAATGCGATTCTAGTCCTATAGCAGCTGTCTACTGATCAGCAATCAATGAGTTGATTACAATCGGATTGAACTTTCACACTTGATGACATTCTGCACTCAGACACATTCTTCAGTCATTCTGTCCGAAATGAAGCTCTATACGGGAGTTTCGTTCTCGTTAGAGCTCGTCAGTAGTACGTGTGCTTGCCACGGCCTGCAGCTAAGTTCGACAAAGGACATCGCTAGGCCGTTTACTACTTACAAGCTACAAAGACAGGATTTCTTTTCGACAAATAGTGCAAGAAGTTCAATCTGAATAAGGTGGCTGCAATCAAACTTAAGTTAACACATCGTGAAAGATATACGTTCATTATTCTTGTCGACATCAATGTTGCTTGGTTTCCGGGCAATCCTAATTGTTCTGCTCAAGAATCCTCGATATACTTAGGCTAAGCGATTACATAATCGCGGTTAGTCACGTGAAGTGCACTCACCCCCATCCCACTCCACCAGAACCCTTGAACTCGCAACACCAGCAAGGTTGATGCGGTGATCTGAGGGAGGTTACCATGATCTTTCCTCACCCCAAGTCCTTTAAATTACAGTTGGGCACGGAAGCCGCGTTGGTTACCACCTCGTTATTTGAACCACCTAGCTACCGTCTGTGCCCACCAAAACAAGTTTTTGGCGAACTGAGCCTGAAGATGTGAGATGGTGTTACCACCCTAGCAACCAAAGGGCCACGGCGCCAGTCTGTTTTATCAAGACAGATCATTTTAATGGTCAAGACCTGATGAAACCTAACTCTTAATTGAATGTCCACACAAAACAGACTGATGAGGGCTAGCAACAGAACCGGGGGAATATCGCTCCTGTAACCGGGTCCGTGCACTCCGGGTGATGGAAGGCGCGTAACCGTGGCACGGAGGGGTTTGTGCACAAGCTATGGATCTAAGTTAATTTGCTGAACCAGTGTGCAACCATGCATTTCGGGCAATCTAGCTAGCTAGCAGGAGTCTAATTTCAAATGCTTCCCAAATTCATTTTAGTAAAAAAGAGCCTTGAATTACTATGGGAAATTTGTGTGCAAATTATCTTTTTTGTCGCTCACTGATCAGTTTACGTAATAAATTTGGATACACAATGTTAATTTTCCGTGCCTTTGGAAACTGCAAGTATGTACAAAAAAAGTGACCAATTGTGTTTTGACTCGACCCAAGTGAGTAAAGTCAAACAATTCAGTTGTCACTGATTGGATTGAACTATTAACTGTACGGATCCCAGTTGAGTAACCAAACGAATCAGCTGAAATGCTGTTGGTTACAATGAACTGCTACACATAGCTTACAACGTTATAAAGTCCATTTCAACTGTAGTCAACCTAATTAGTGCATGCTGTAGGGTCAGCATAATATTGATCAAGTGGAAGTATGTTACGAGAGGTTAACACTCCATTTTCCGGTAGCCATTCTGATTACATCATGCTAACGATAGTTTTGAAAAAGAAGTTTATGCATGAAATACATCGATCCAAAGTATAAAAAGATAAGTCATCTAGTGAGAGAAAGATAAGCTAGGTGAAATTTGACTAAGTCAGACAATGGCTAACAAGGAGATCGACGATGAAAGTGGAGCAGGAGGACAAAGTAGAAAGAATATAGGAACGAGGCAGCAACCATACATGACAACAATTAGTCTTACTACAACCTACGCGAAACAAATGTCCCGGCAAGCCCACTGGAGACCTCGTTTGACGTGCAGGCTTGTTTGTGGAGCGCATATGAACAAGGGGGGGGGGGGTTCCATTGTTTTGGTTGTGCAATTCAACCTAAAGACGCTGCATTGATTCTATTCGAACTCACTTCTGTGTAAAAGTTGAAAACCTGGTTGTCCGACCGTCATTAACAATAAAAGTCACACTGTTTTGATTGGCCATACTTTGTTGAGCAAGTGCAACTGGTTATTGCAAAAAATTGTTATGTTTAATTTGAGTGTTAGATGCTTACTGTCATGACTGGCGAGGCAGCTGATATTTTACAACTAGTTCTACCAAATTCCTTATTCTAACTTTCAGACGTGAACCTGAATTAATTTGCCTGTTAATGAACCGACACTACACTGAGCAGTGTATATCAGTCGGTGCCAGCTAACCCTTTTGAAACGATAAGCTCATCCTGAGTAGATCAGTCAGTAGTTAACTCGTTGAACCGTTCCGTACAATTTGATAGAACTTCCAACATGTACCCATACCCGTCAAAATCTTAGACACTTGTCCACCTGACTACAAGGATAAACTAGCCAGGTTGGTTCCACCCTTGAGACTAGTTCATTTTTATCGTTCGCTGAAGATTTGCGATCACAACCAACGAGTTATCCGATCTTCGCGACATGAATACTACTGATAAAAAATGAGTAGCCAAGTTGGATAAACACAATTAATCTGCTAATAAAGCTGCCTGCTCGAAAGGGTTTATCACGGAAAGCCTCGCTCTAATCACATGTTGTTACCATTAGCTTTTTGGTTTGAGAAAGGACTAAGAATGATGACGGTACTTACTTGAAGGAAACTCTCAGAAGTGTACTATGTGACCGTCAAACAAACTTTCACTTGAAATGATCATTTCGGAGGCACATGGTCTATATCATGATGCGACCTAGCCCGCAGTTGAGTTGTGTTACGTTAAGGTCTCTTTGTGTTAGAGTAGCTCATCGCATCGAAAAATAAACATTAATGCGAGCGTGATAGCGGACGAGAGAAAATCGACAACTTATGTTTTAAAGTGAGTATTCACTGATTTGCAAGTCCCAATATCCTATTTCAATAAAAACATGTAAGGAGTGCTTTTAGCAAGTTTAAGTATGCGTCTGGTCATCGAGGTAATTACTAACTTAGCCAACAATTGCAAGCAAGGTTTACAAGGGATTTGGATATTGATCTGATGACCAGTAGTTCAAGTTTATAATCCCGATGCGGTTATTGCTTGTCCTTTCAAATTTGAGTGCTGTCTTCAATCTCAACGGCTCATGTTAGGCTTCCCGTCAATCGTGGGCTGTGGTTTGTATACAATAAAGGCACTAACCTTGTCGACATTAATTAATAACCACGAAGTATATGACAGTACGGATCAATTTATAACTTGAGGGAAGCACAAGATATTAATTCGTGTAATACTTTTTCAGATGCGCACGTGTGGCATTTAAAAATCGGGCCGATAATTAACTGAAAAGCAAATGAGTAACAACTGGGGTTTGATAAAAACCTGTTTAACTCTAGATAGACTGACCAGGTTTATAAAATCATTTGGCGTATATTATTTCGTATGTCATTTTTTTTATACTTACTCGAAGGATTCAAAACATGAAAGCATTTTATCGGAACTATTTTGTTTCTCTATCTCTTTACTGTTCGTCCTCACCTGAATTACCGCGGGAGTGCTGCCACATACAGTATTATTTACTTAGCATTCGAAGTTAAACTCGTATGAAGCGACATTTATTTGGTCCTGATTAAATTATAAACCCTGATAAGAATTTACCCATCATTCTCCACACAAAACCGAGAGCGCGCTTCATTTTAGATTACATGACCATGTTTACATGCAGTGACTGGGACGGAGGGAGGAATGGGACAAAAATAAGATGCAGATGTTAACACGCAGGTTGGCACTTGGTTGATGAAATCTCGTTAATCCGCCAACCAATATTTCGATACACACTTCCACTGGTGCTCGTGGGAATCAAGACTTTGGGAAGGATTAACCTGTACATAATAATGGAGAACACGCGTTCGGTGATGTATGGACCTTCGTGAGGTCAGGCTAATGGACCAATGTAAGTTGTAGTGCGTAGCAGTATTATGATTTAGACCATCTTTTTTGTCTGGCTGTAAACGAGTAACTTGAATTCACATAATTTCAATGTAATCTTGTCTTATATCTTCTGATTTCAGTTTCTTAATGTAAACGATAAAATTATTGAGGCCATATATGCTTCTGTTACCATAAGATGAATTGTTGGGTTTGAAGAAATATCGAACATGAAGGCTTGAACTCTTACAAGCATCCGTTCTTTTAAAAAATACTTCAAGTTATTTAAAAAACTCTCGTTTCAAATCAGAATGTGAGTTCAGAAGAAAAGGGGAAAGAAAATCGCAGTTGTTCACCAAGTTATCTTCTTCAACATGTTTAATGTGATAGTTGACTCTACTCCCATGAGAGTTAAAGCACTCAGCAATCACCTAGAAATTCAACTATCCAACCTACTTTTTATTTTGGTAGAGGCGAGTTGTCCGTACACTGTTTTTTACTTGGAACCCAAATCGATCGAACCAGTGAGAATTCCGCATAGGTCATCCAACGAACTAAACTGTCAAGTGATCTGTAACTGATAGGCCAATAACCAAGCTTCTCAGTAAATAATCGACAGACTGGTTCGTTCAGTTTTATCATCATTTACTGTAATATAACCTTCTTGAAAAAAAATTTACATGAACACATGTTTGTCTATATATCTTACGTTCTACTCAAAACGTTGCAACGAGCGCCAATTCGAAATTAGTTGTATGAAAAAGCTTACCTTACTTACTTCATTTAAACACAGCTCAACTCAGAAATGCATAGATACTTGATCGCACAGAATCATCTTTCTAATTTTTCATCAATTTTACATATAACCTTTCATGTACCATAAGTTATATTCCGTGCACATTTGCTTTCGAATTCCGTGCTGAGGTGGCATTTTAACCTGACTCATTTCGATTGAAAACACCTAAATTTCTTGTTAGAAAAATGGTAGAATATAACCTTGAGTAGACAACCGGTCAAACTCTAGTGTTTTCGGCTATGACCTTCTACCATACAGCCAAATCGTTGAGTAGAGAATTTAAACTGTACATCGCCAGGCTATCCCAATTATATGTTCTGTAAATCAAACTGAAAAGATGCCATTCACTAGCAGTTTTGTGGTTATATCAATGTAACGAATTAGGTTGCACAGAAAGAACTGTCACAAGAAACCGTTACAAAGACCCACAGGAAAACGGCTGGACTGTGAACGCGCGGTATTTGTATGTAGCTAACAAGCCGTTGAAGGTGAGACTTTTAGTAAGTTTCAGTGACGCTATCTGCTTGTTCGCTAGACAACGGGTGTCAATTTAACGGAGCACCTATCCAAGACCCCTAGTTTCTCACAAAGCATCATGTCTTGTTGGATCGCCAACTGGCTGATTTTTGCCCATTTACATTTCTAGCGCGTTTAATCGGACTTCTTTGCTAGAGCCAAAAGGCGCCTCTGCTAAAATACACATGTGAGAATACGGCAGAACTATAATTACAATTGTAGAACTACAGTCTTTAATACAAGAATGATTGTTTAAACTGGAAACGAAGCCGGAATTACATAGCTACTGCAAAATGACTTAAAAGATGAGTACAACTACAAAGCGATAGTTGGTTGCAGCCGTATTGCTCTGACTTTGGTCACTGTTCCAGCCTCATATTGGTCTATGCCCGACTTATTTACTCATATGAAAGCCTAAATTCGGTATGCTTTTTTGTTCTACAGATGCAATTGAAATCCTTACATACTGTAAGACATTCAAATAATTACTACGGAATTGGTGCTCCCCAGCTTTCTGTAAACGTGCATTTCCCTCTTCCTATCGCGCTCGGGGCTAAAACCGCTCAAGACATAGGAACAATGGTAATTTTAATTACCTGACAACAGTTTCAATCACAAAATTCTCTGTGAGTTACTGACATCCCTCGTAAGTTTATCTCTAGTCTACCAGTTGTACACATTGAATCTGAAGATTTTAAGCAATGATAAGTGAGATCCGTCAGCCGATTCATACAAATCCTTCCGGTCTGCCCTTAAATAGATAAACGCCGAATGGAAATATGGCCTTTGATAGGCACACTACAACACTCCTAACAACCTATCTGCGTTTCGACAAAATCATTGCCATCTGGCCGGACATGTTCAAGAACGTACTTGTCTGTATTCACTCGAGCGTGATGACAGACACTCCTTTTGACAGAAAGGATTCACATACCGATGGTCATTAATTTACGGTCGAACAAGCTTTTGGTATAGAGACGTGTACATAGTTAATTTGATCTGACTGAAATTACAGCAAATGAGTGAACTTTGTTGAGGCGTCTAGTACTGCTAGACAAGGAATAAATTCATAGTTAATTACCTCGGACATCTTGAAGTTCATCTTTCTTACTACTCTATCATCATTCGAACAACACGTCCAGAGTTGGTCATATGTGAAACCCATCTGCATAAGGCTACCTAATGTGTGTTCTCGACTTGTGACGAAACAACTTACTCGGTTAGTCGTATGTAGTTTTGATCTGATTTTGTTAGGCCTGTGATTTGGGAAGCCATCCAAATTACTGTGACAGTTAGGGTGTTTTCTTGGAATTGATGCATTAATTTGCATCAGTGATGTCCACAAACCACTTTAAAAAAATCCAACAGTGAAACGTGAAATTTTTTGACAGAGCCACGTTTCTTTCACAGTTAATCGGTACTTACGGCGACGTTAGAGTATGTAATAAATATACATCAAGTTTAACATCCTCCGTAATTGATTACAGCCTTTTCAAGTTGAACATCACCCACAAGTGATCGAAGCTGTCACATTCCCATAGACTTTCCAGTCGGCCAGTTTCGAAAAGAAGCATATCCTCACCACTGCCAGGACTAGAACTCAGACCGCGCTGTTCATGAGGCAACCATGTTTACCGCTCCGCCATTGGCCTCACATTTGGCATGACTTAATCATCATATATGAACACCCAGCCACGTTCGTTTGTGAGTTCAACTTGGAGAGAAATCCTAGTGAATGGGTCATCGATTGGAGATAACAGACAGTAACAGTGTCTCTTATCGAGGCGACCGGGCAACATGATCATTACTGACAAGCGAAAGTGGTTGAACGTTCAGACATGATAATTGAGTCATTCTTACTGTGAGGTAAATGGCACAGTGGTCAACAAGGTTACTTCCTGAAGGCGTGGTTGCAGTTCTAAGCTGAGCCACAACAAAGATATTCACTATTGACGGGTTTTAACATGAGTAAAACTGGGGTTTAGCTCTTCGTTTCGAAAGAGATCAGTTGGAAAATCTATGGGAATGCGTCAACCTGCGATCAATTTTGGGTGGTGTTCAATTTAACTAAGGATCTAATTCGAACTGGGGAACAGATTTTCAGACGATGGTGTGTGAAGAAGGCAATCATCTGGACGTAACTGAATGTCCCATAAGTTCAAATGGTCATCTTTCGTTTCAAGAAGGCGAATGATCCTTGCTACGTTTTCTTGTTTCTGTGCTGGTTTCCAGGTAATTTGCACAGGAAAATTTATAAACACAAACAGAAAAAGTGAGCTGAGGCGGATAAAAGGGAAGATGGAAAAGGTTTTAACCATGCCAGTCGATCGTTGAAGACATAAAGTTAGTATTCTGACAAATATGTCCATCTGCTGGAAGGTTCGGTAACAAAGATACCGAAAATACTAAACATTTTTTTTAGCCAAAAGACGGCCACAGGGTCAGGGAACAAGCCATGCAGAAAATTAGCACAATCCGTTATATGCAAACTCAAATTTGTAACCACAATTTATGTTGATTTAGGCAGAATATGGTAGCCGGAAGGAAGCATACTTCCTATGCTTGGCTGTCTAGATGTACACCTGGCTGTTCAGTGATTTCTTGACAAATGCATCCTCATTCTGGGGTGAATATATACCACCAATCTTAGTACAGCCAACTGTGATTTACACCACTGTCCTGACTTGCACTACTGGTCACATGATCTCACAGTGACTTGTAGATCGCGAGTATATAAAGTTTATTTTGGTGCATTATCTTGCCCATTGAATTTTGATACCTAAGGACGGAATAAGTGCTCTAACTGAGCTGTTTACAATAGAGTACTTTCATGTTAGCCATACTCGATCATAGTCGTTGAGCAAAAAGGACAACGCGTTTTAGTGTAGCCTTTCGTTACCGCCAATTTTTCAGGAGTTGTGGTACAATAAGTTGAAGAGATGTCCAGCACTTAAGTATATTTTCCGTGTAAGCGTGTGTGATTGTTTTTTCTTGATGAAGAAGTGGCGCAAATTTACAACCGCAGATCAGTAGATATATCTATTAGTTTAGCTATAGAATTATTTGTGCAGCTCGTTTTGTAAGCGGTTCATCCATGAAGAATGCTTTCAAAAATATAGATTGAAACCGTTTGCTAGAACTAATTAAGGTCATTTCTGCCCACAGTTCGTGACGATCTCTGTATTGTGTCCAAAATTTCCTTGTTTTCTGTTAGTGTTGTCAAACAGATATTTCAAAACCAGATTTACTCCTGACTGTGAGATAGTTTCGAAGTTAATCAGAATCTCTTTGTTAGTCCTCAGAAGAACAGAATGATACCTTCGTATCAACCTGGTCATAGGCACCTTTGAAATGGTGTTGACGGGAAAATCGTACTGGCTTAAAGCTTCAGTTATATAAGAATCATATGAATTCCCTCTGAATTTGCTGCTTGGACAGTAATCGCCTTACAGTGATTGGAACACTGTTATTGTTTATGTGGGCGCACAAATTGACTGAATGTGCTCAGACCCAACTGTCTTTCAGCACACCCACCACCCGAGGATTTTAAACACAGTTAAGGTTTCTTATACCAGGTTATGAGGACTAAGTCCGCCGGCTCACTTCCATCGTCGGACGGTGGATCATTCAAAGTCACAACAGCTATGAGATACTTGGATAATATTTCGGCATGTTACCGACGCAGTAACATACATGAAGGACACCTCGTCCGTCCGCCAAAGATGGGATCCTGCAGCGATCGAAACAGTCTGCAAAACGAGGCCTTTCATTGTATCGCAGATGAGGATGTTCGAAACAAGTCTAAACTGTGTTACGGAGAGCGATTGTGCCTATTGGCTTAAATACAGACAACAGCATGCACCCATATACGGCCTTCTGACCCAAGGCTTCCATTAGATCTGATGATGTAAGCAACTAGTTTGTGATGACAGTTCATTCTTACATGTCAGAAGCGTTAAGAGAGGACTTTACCTGTCTGTCAAAACTCTCTGAAAGTTAATCGAAGCACCAGCGAGACATCCTTTTGAGTAACCGAATCTGAAGTAAGCGGTACTCATTGTAATTGGTTGCAAGCTTTGGTATGTTTAATGAGCCTTTTCTAATTGTTTTTAGTCAGCAGTGAATGCATTCCCTTCGTGGCCATCAGTTTTACTTGTTTCAAGGTTTAGCTCGGCTTTGACTTCCCGATTGCCTCACCTGGAACGACGGCACCCATACACCGCGTTTCTCCACGTAGTGGACTAGTTAGCTAAAAAGTACACGCTGCGTACCCCGTGACATACTCATATCGACTGGTTCTGTCGTTTGTGAGGTCTGTCCAGACCTACATAAGGTTCACATCAGTCGATTGGACATTAGAACGACGCAAGCTAAGGTGTCGCGAACGTCGAACTGAGGGCTAAACTTAAGGGCAGTGATGAGGTAATCGCCTATTAAATGGGTACTAGCTAAAATGACTAGGAGTGACTATAGAACTAGATGGTCACGAGCTATATCTCAATAGGCACTGGTCAGAAACCGATCACGAAAAGAATAACTTGTCACAAGAAAACCTGTAAGCGCTACTAAAAGAAATCGCCTAACTTAAGTTGTCCAATACAATCAGGACTCAGGGGGCAGGGGATGGTCTGAGTGACTGAACGATTCCGCTTATCGACCGTAGATCACGGGTCTAAATCCCAACTTCACGAATTATAACTGAGCATAATTAGTTGTGGGACAGGGGGGGGCATGTATGAGTATTATGAAGTTATAGGTTCATTTTCATTTTCCTTCTGAGAGAGTGCCGTTGACACATGCTGAGTTTAATAAAATACACCAACACTTCATCAAGTATCTAGCAGTATGCATCTAGGATATTTAGGGTATTTAGCTTTTCAGGGCATGTAGTCCAAAAATTAATAACCTAGAACCTAATTCATTCAACCAGCTGGCTTAACATTTAACACAAAGAATAGGCACACCATTTGCTACAGGAGTTAGTATTGATGTGTTGCAAATATGCGTAGGAATCCATCGTTGGTTACGAAATCATCGTTCTTTGCCATTAAGACTTGCAAATAACTATCAAATCATATCAGTTGTTATCATTGACTAACTTTCCACTATTTATTGACAATACACACAAAGTCTGCAAAGTAATGTGATTTTGTAAGTTTCAGAAATCAGGAATATCTGGAATCGTTTTATCTTGAATCCCCATCTTTTTACTCATCCTGTACACTGTTTTCAATGGTCTTAATGCACATTTCAAATGACTGGTCTGAACAAAAACATTTTCCAGAATGGCGCTTATCGAACCTGTCAACATGAACAATGTGTACAGTTGCTTCCATCCGTTAAATCTCCTTGTGTTAGAAGTCTTTTTACTTCCAAACAAATGAGGCACGTTGTCGACAAACCCGATTTCCGAACTGGCCGGAAACTCCATCGTAAATCTCAACGTATGCACTGGCAGTGGTCCAGGAACCAACAATACGAACCCGTCTAAAAGAAATCTCTAGAGAGACCAGGAAACAGTTTGTAGACCTGAGGATACGAAATAAACGTCACAGAATGACGTACTATCTGCAAAAATGATGGTTATATATGATATTTTTGAGGGACGGGACATTAAATTCAGAGAAATTGTTAGGTCTGGATGTGGTAATTGTCCATTTGTTCATCATTATTCTATCAATAGTCATTTAGACTTATTTAATAAAAAGTTTTGAGATACTCCTACGAGTTATCCATGATACTCACAAGTTCACCCGTAAAAGTGTGAAGAACACCAAGGCAAAGTTGTACGCCCAGGCGCCTTGTTGTTGACTATATTTCCAGCTCATTGTGGCACTAAAAAACCACTCGATCAGAAAACAAACTTAAACAAAAAAAATCCACTACCGACCAACTGTCTCGTACACCGGATGTTGTCGACACTCGTTGGTGGTCTGAATTAATTTTTACTCTCAATTTGAAAGGATGTAAACGACATTTTCACAACAAATTTTAAATGCTCGGCTCCAGCGTGGGCAAATCAGTTTTCACACTGAATACGAAAAATAAAATGAATTACACCGCTTTCCCAGCTCCCCACATGAACCAACAAGACTAGATAGGATAATCTTCAGGACTAAGCAGGTTTAAGTATTTAAACCTTAAATCATAATAGTTTATTTTGAAGGTTAGCAAAAGGAATGAACTGGCAAGCTTAGAATTAAGCGGTGACAATAGGGATTAAAATTTTATTTGTTTTTCTCGGGAAATATGATTGTGCCAAATTTTTCAATCTCCCCAATCCAAGGAACTGGTAGATTAAGTAACTGAGTCATGTTCAGTTGCCCGGACGAATTTTAACAGCATGAGTAACCATGACTGCCTGTGCGCATGGATAAGAGAACGGATTCACAACCGTACACCTGTCTAACATCAGTCACCACGGCAACATCTTAGGCAGGCTCTACTTGTGATCTGTTCAGGCGCGATCTCTTAATATGCCATTTTTTACACTCAAGCTAGTGGGTCATTTATTATGATGGCGCATGTCTTAGTTGTCATGGCCTCAAGGGGATAGAAAAGCAAATGACCACCGTGAGCTTGTGTTCACTATTTTTGGCCGTATGTTTTGCCAACATCCCATGGTTTGTCGCTTCTCCTTGATGATCAATGCGTGGTCTGTATGCAGGCCTTGTTTGGGGGGGGGACGTAAACCAGCAGTCCCAAATTGATCGAAGGAGCTGCAACACCAAGCAGTGGTTACTGTGACACGTGGACATTGTGTCAAGGATTGAATACCTACATTCCTGGATATCATATTACGGATAAGATAGTTCGTACATTCTAACCTGCCCTGAAGAATCACACAGACAACGCACTACAGGCGTACTGCATGGTACATCAAGTTAGTGGCATCATTGAGCATTGCTGTGTTTGCTTAGCCAATTTGGCGGGGAGCTGTACAGAGTTATACTTACCGCAAGTCCAATGTTTAACCTAGGTGCAATACCACTCAGAGAAGTCGATGGCAATGCTCCGCTTCTGTGTTTAGCTATCAGCGACGAAACGGATGAATAAATAACTACAGCCGTAAACCATAGTATAAGTTACAGCAGTTAGCTGAGTGCCTGATTCATGAAAAAAAGTTCTTTCATACAGATTCAAGTGGTGACTGTGTGAGTGCACCATCCACTCCTAGCACTACTCCAAGTGAGACAGGGACTTCAGTGTACATGAAATCAAACTCAGGCAACTTCGGGAAACTTTGGCAAAAATATTCGGAAGAAACTGGCTGCCTATGAAATATATGGGGGCTGCACATATGTGGCGAGAACACACGTGTTTGGACGTTGACAGGGACATTAGAGTCGGCAGATATGAAGTGAGATTTCTCAGTGGTATACATAACTGATTTAGTGCGGAAAAACGATAATATTTGTACGATTATTTTGGCAGGAACTGTCATTTTTGAGAAGGTTGGATCCTTGTTGTGGTGCGCTTCATGTAAGGGAAATCCGTTAACAATCCATTAAATGTTTTTCTTGGAAATATACGTCACAACATGCATCAGCCTGCTTAATAACTCAACGAGCGTTGATGTTCTGAATATATTCCATGATATCTACTCTTTGCAGCTTAGCTATCCATTCTCCGATTATTAGAAGATCATGAACCTTCCTTGGGATCGAACCCTTGATTTTCTACCTTGCTTCTCGTGAATTTTTTTCAAGTACCAAAGGTATACAGAAGATGAGCGGAACATATCTGGTTGATTTAACTCACACGAACCGCTGGTTATGATGCAGACACATCATTCACACAACTTCCTTCTTGCTTTCCTCTCCACATTGATATGGGAAAACGTGGCGATTTTGACGTTGAGGTCTAATTATAAGTTTCTTATGCACACGTACACTTACGTCGTACAAAGCTGTTCTATGTGGTGATATCTAGATTTAGCTACCGATGATATCGACTGGAAAATAAATTTATTGAAATTAACATTACCCGCCATCCAAAAAATAACTAAGCATAAACTTTGTTGGTAAGTGGGTTGGTACATTTGGTAATTTAAAAAAGACTGGATCATGGAAAACCTACTGTTCGACTGAAATCGAACTAGTGACAAAAACAGTAAAACCAGATGCGGTTAACATCCTCGGTCCTACGTAGAAACGCTCAGCAACGCATATCCACATGTGGACGGTTTTAGCTTCTAAACATAGTTGGATCACAATAGCACACTTCAAACGAGGTAGCACAACTGGTGGTTCAACAACTCCTTCAAGCATCAGGTCGTTTTCAATGAATCGTTTGCAAAGTACTGGCGACAAGTGCTAAATTCAATCAGAATAGCCAAATATAACGAGCATACCATGCGCTTCTTCCGAACAGTCAACAGGTTCAGTCTTAAAAATACAGGTTGCCCCCATGCGGCTTTGGCAAACTGTAATGACTAGCAATTACTTGTTCGCACAACAATCAACTGACATGACAGACAATGACATCTGAGTCATGTCCAAAATAACTGTTATAACAGAGGAGGTGAAATATACGTGAACAAAAAATTCAATCGGTTGTTGAATCTGATTGAAATTAAAATGTTGATACAATGATTACTCATTTTCGCTGATTATACTTACTTGAGTCCCAAGAGTTTGTATAGATTTTTTCACGGAGGTCAAATTGAAATTTCTGAACAACCATTCACCATGGTTTCAGAGAACGTGCAGAAGCCATCGAACGAGGTGCAGCTTGATACCGAAGCATATTAGTCGATAACGAACAAAGATTTGCTATGGACTACTCGGGAATTCGGAGATACTTCCAGAAGGAAGCTTGTTATATAAACTGTAGTTAGTCGTTTTTCGAGGAAAAAAAATTGAACTTGCACCTCAGTAATATTTTTTGAAGGGCTGTAGTCGGGGACCACACTACAAGTACGCAGGTAAGAGGATACATTCAACAATTTGAGTTCATATTATGGGTGGTATGTGTATGACATTTAAGTGTTCAAGTCCATCTATAAAGGATATGATTGTTGTGTTTAATTAGGAATGAGTGCCAACTGCTTTCCAGATGTACCGTCTTATAACTTAGCACAAGTTTAGGCAGCCATCCCGGCCTGCTAATCATTCAAATTAAACTTTCTGGAGGGCACTACCAATTATGAATAGCGCATGTCGTTTTTAGTCCATGTGAGTCACACATGATGTTAAGTTTGCTTAACGATGAAATCTACTGCCAAAGAAATGATGTGGACAGAAATTCATTTTTTGAGACGTCTTTCAACAGAAATTTCGAAAGGCAAACCGGAAAGCTATTAAGTGAGCGAAGTCCTTGAAAAAGGTACGTTCTTCGCGTGCGTGTAGGATTGAAACCTGGGCATTTAAGTCCGCCAAAGCTAATGTTAAATTTTCTTATATGTCAAAGGGTAGTGTTTAGATATGTTTTTAGGATTTTACCGCAATACAGAGAACGATTCAACCAATCAGGAAGCATACAGAGAAATAATTTGACATATACAGTACACAAGCTTCGACAGTTTCGTTTAGTCATGTTGAATAGAAATCTCAAACATGACATCTAGCCGAAAAGACAATATAGTGCGGACAATTTACCCGCTGAGATAAATTTCCCACAGTTTTCTTACCAACCAGCTACCCAGAACGTTTCATTGGGAAAAAAGATACAAGCAGTCAAATATAAATCTACTTCGGATGAGCAATAGATTTTGGTTATTATAACTTTACCCTTATAGTAGCTGTCGCATTCTCATAGACTTTTCGCTCGATCACTTTAAAGTTTCGCTCTTGCTAGGGCTTATATGTATTTGATATCACTACCACAACCGAGCGTTGAACTGAGGTCATACTTTCATGAGGCAACCGCATTGACCACTGTGCCATTGACCCTACATTATAGACGACTGACCTGTCAGATGCAAACGGTGGGCCACATTCACTTGTACTTAATACACTTAATGTCTCATGAAAGTATGGCCACGGTTCAAATCCCAGCCGTGGCAAAGACATACAACCGATAAGCTCTAACAAGTTTGGTACCCTTGTTCATAAAAAGCTGACCGAAAAGCTCATAGGAAGGTAGCAGCTGCTACCAAATGCGAGTAACGTCCAATGTATACAGATCACTTTCTCCTTCAACATAAAATGACTATACTTTCCTTGGCTCAAAAACCACTTTGTCGTCCATGTCTACCTGAGTTTACCATGGACCTTTGTCATCATGTCACAACTCAGAGATAGTGTCATATTTTACAGCCTACCCTTGGATGCCCCATACATGGATTGTCTGAGAGAACGTTTATATATTGACATTTGAGGCTGACCAGTTGTCTGATTAAAACAGTGCTAGGGGGCTTGTCTCCCGTTTCGTATACTCTATTCATTCCACTGATAGTAAGGGTACCTTTTAAATGACCAACTGAGTGTTAAAATTCGTTCGTAGTTGGTAGGCTTGACTGTTGTTGTCGCCATCAATATTCACCTAAACAAAGCAGACCCGAGCGGCCGGAAGAAGGTTGTGCGGACACTAAGTCTCCTTTAGACTACATCAGTCAAACTTTGATTTGCATAAGTGGTAACAATGAAGAAGTCCACAAACTGTCTACTGACTGATTTGTCGAATCACCCCAATAATTATTGTGTTGTCATTAGCCCAACCAGGTCACACATAAAGTATGCTGTACTCCCTGTTTGGTTCCCTTTGTGATTAATTCGCCAAGCGAATGAAATTGAGAAACCATTTAATAATTCACTCGTTCCCCTGTTTTGTAGTTTTGCTTGTGGAATTTTAAGGCGATTAGTCATGGATGTGATTCCAGGAATGTGAGCTATCGATCTGGTGATGTATCATGCTAAATCATTGAGGTCTACCTGTGGTACAGTGTGAATTGAGCTAGCCTGCTCCTATCAGGTTAAGTGGTCGCGTTCAGTGTGTTGTGACAAAAGCTCATTATCATCAAGAATCTAGCACTTACAGTGCACCCTTGTCTGTTAGCTATGGTTTGTAGCCCACCGTCTTTTATGCGGGTATTTAACGGGACTCATCCGGTTGCTGGTGTTTTGAGCAGAATAAAAGCAGCCACAATACGTAAAAGCGACACTGAATTTGTCCCAGCTTAAGCACACCCACACGTGCACGCGTGATCAGTTCGCTGAGGGCACGTTGTCCGCATGCGCTTCATTCCTGACAAACACATAATTCGGCACGTTCGTGCATACATATGGGTGTTGTCGCTGTCGTTCTGTTCGATACCACGACTCATCGTCCTCGGGCGTCTTCGGTTGGACCAGAGGATGACTTGGGAACGTGGCCTACCCTACCTCTGGTCGCAAGACTGGGGGCCTATAAATCTGTCAGTTGATCAATGGCTTTTTTGACAAGGCGGCAAAATACAACCAGAACATTGGCCAGACGCAGTGTCCAAGGCCCTGTGAACGGTGAGTCAGTCAGTTACCGTTGTGGTCGCTGTGGTAGACAAAGTTCCCGTTTCAGACTGCTGTGTGCTTAGACGTGCTCGGCGGTAGTGTGTTTGGACGAAACCATGGTCTGTTTGTGGCGTCCTTATCCGGATCGCGTATCTTTGTCACTCGTTTGTGGACTGAATTGGCTGGCCCTTGGAGGACGCATTGCGGGCGTAGGCTTGCGTGCCTATGTCTGGATATGTATGTGTGTGAAATAAGATAGTCGTACAGGTATAATCGCACACCTACATAATCATCGTGTCAGTGTTTGTCAGTGACTATGACAAAAGCCACAACTTTGTCTGTAGGCCATGATTCCCGATCTTGTGGATGTTTGATTGCCACATGAATGCTAGCAAATGCAACGGAATGAAAACAATCGACGTCATGATACATGTGTTGTGCAGTCTTTACTTTTACGGTCGAACGATAAAATAACACACTGCCCTGTCGTATAGTGGAACAGTTAAAATGACATCATTTTAACGGGGGCTCAGTGGTTACAACCATTTCTAGCTACTGAAAGAACCATGGAACTATAAAACTATCTCGGTTTGGTCATGCACTGAATGCGAACTGTATGATTTAACCGATCTAGACATATAATATTTTGATTAACAAGCATATACCCGTATACCTCGTTTTGATGAGAAGGCAGCCGGCTTAATACACCAGGTTCACCGTATTGAGATTATTCTGCTTGGAATACTCACGAGTTAGATCGTGCTACGGCAGACTTACTGAAGGCAAATATGCAGAGTAGGTGAATGATCATCACAACAGTGTGCTGACTGTACACACCTGGGAAACAAAGATGGATGTCTATAGACAGCTACACAGCTCTGTAATCTAGTTCAGACACTTTCATTCGGGTTTTGATTATACAGCTGCAATTCACGTGGATGCGATAGTTCATGATTGTGCTACAGGACGAAAAATTTGATAAGGATTGGATTATGTGGGTTTTCGAGGGCTTTGAATGTTTAACATGATGCTACTGATTTCCTTATGCATATCCTTGTCACTGTTGGGATTAGAACTCCGGCCACGCTTTCATGAGGCAAGCGTGAAAGAATATGCACTACTGACGAGCTCGAATGAGAGCAAAATTCGAGTCTAGTGCTTCTTTGCGAGAAGGGCCGACTGGAAAGTCTATGGGAATGCGATAGCTGCGATCAAGTGTGGGTGATGTTTAACTTGAGATTAACCAAATCCCCTACTATTCACCAATATCCTAGTAGTCATGACTAAAATCCTGTCTACGAGGAGTAACCGCATTGGATTCATTTAACTACGGCGATTAACATGGAAGCTGTAAACTGTCAAGGTTATATCTCGCTTTGAGACATGGTGGATTCTTTGTCGATATCCATCAACTGAATATCTGGTGTTATCAAGAGAAACTTTGTCAGTCATTCAGTCGTCAGTATTCAGCTACGCCATGTTTGCATGTACTCCGTATATGTGTTTGAGCTGACTGCTACTACAGTTGGCCGGTCAACGAGTTAGCCTGGATTCGAATTCCAATCATTCATTCGTTGTAGTCGCTTGATAAATTTTCTGTGTATTCAACTGAAACACATACGGTTTCCTCTTTAACGCGTGGTTGAATACAACGCTCGAACAATTCGCTGAAACAGATGGCATCCACTCTTTCTGTGCTGCGTGGAGCTTATTGTTTTCTTTCGGTGTTCCCTTGGTTGGTGCATTTGCTTTTACACCACCACCTCCCGGTCCGATCTTTCATCATGCGATGTGATCAGCATCCGTATGTGTGTTTGTCCACTGTCTGTATGTTAGGTCAGTTACGTCCTAAAACCAGCGGATGGGTCTCCCAATGGGTTTCATTTGGGGGTCTGTGTTGAACTGAAGCCTTTCAGGAAATCGGAACAGCCCATCTGTTTGGAGTAACGTTTTGTTTTTGCAACGGTACCTGGACAGTAGGTGAAAGGTGCGTGTGTGTGTTCTGTGTGTGTGTGTGTGTGCATATATACATACGTGCAGAAGGGGGCTTCTGATGTCGGTGATAGTCGTGTGGATGATGTCGAGCTACGTATCCCAAACAATCTCCTATGGTGTGTAGCAAGCAGTGTAACAAAAGAATTCATGACCTGATGGCTAGCAGCTAGAACACTCTCAGATTCGGCCTGCTTGTAACTGTCGCATCCAAGTCGACCAACCGTTAGAGAGATGGCAATTGAATTGGTTTCATGTAACAGTAGTATCGTTCGTCAAGGTGATTCACACAGGTTGGAACGCGGGAAAATCACATATGATCACTAGAGTTTGAAGCAGCTCAAGTGGCCTTTTGGGGAATCATCATCTTAATGTATGTTCGTTAACATGTGAATTTTTTTATGAATTCCACTTCTTTTATCCACCCCGAGACGATCAGAAGGAAAATTGCAGTAAAGCAATGTGGGTGCTCTATTCAGTTACGCGGACAAAACTATCCAGTAGATTAGCTATATATTCTAGCCCCTTCGAACAGAGGTAATATATTCCGATAAGGATAGCCAGCTTATCTGAGCTGACATCAAAACCATTGGAGCTGACGTTTTTGGTGTGTAAAGGATGAGCTTGATCATTCATTCACCAAGATGTTGGCAACACCAGTCTTGATGAACAGTCCTACTGTGGTTCTACCGAACCTGGAGCTACTGCGAACCTCGGAACCAAACTGCATGTTTCCAGTAGTGTTTGGAAGTATAAATCTGAACTGACTTTGATCTTTTTCGCAACCAAGATTCCAAAAAGCGTAAGATAAGTTACAGCTCATTTGGTATCACTTAAAACGAAGACATTTGAAAGTATATTAAGCTCAATAGGGTGTGGATTACCATTTGAAAGTGGCGAGCGTAGCTGCTCGGAAAATCCCATAATGATTAAACATAATCATTAAGACGAAAGTACTGGTTGTGTAACGTACGGTCGAAATCAATAGGCGCACGGACTGAACGTGAACTGCGTAACAGGGAGTGTTGCTGTGTTGTCGACGACGTTTTCGTTTGTGTAAATCGTGTGCGTGGCTTACAGGGGGCCTTTGGCTTATGCTTGTTCGTGTTGCTTCCGTTTATAGGAATGTTGTAGGAACCCCTACTTCGGGATTACGCTGTTCCCCGGTGTCTCCGCGTTGCCCCAAAGTTGGCTGGCTTGTATGTTACAGTTGTATTCAGTATTTTGTACAGCTAAAGGAAGTGACATCACATTCACATCTGGCATCTTGTAACATGTAAACAAGAAGCATGTATATGAAATAGGTGGATTCATGCAAAAGCAATACAGCTAAAGGATTTGTGAAATCGCCTCCCCCATTCTTCTCCTCGTAATCAGCAGCAGTGGCTGCGATAACAGTCCTAACATCAAAGATGATTCTGTACAATACAAATCTGTTGAAATGTACCTCGTTCAACCCACCACAACATCAAGTTGGGGAACCATTGGAAACAGTAGTGATGATGGATTAGCTACCAATTATCATTTATTGAAACGAGCGTGAGCTCCTACAAGTGACTACCGTAAACAGTCTAGATTTTCAAACGATCGAAATTACTCTGGTATTATAATTCTTTAACAACCTTTTCGAAATGACAGATTTAGACACTTTTATCCGTACTGAACCTATCAAAACTAAACAGTTTTAAATAAGAAGCTTTTACGCTATGATGGAAGTTCTGATTTATTTGGAGTAGTTTGTGACTTGATGGTCAGTAACATAGTTTAGTGGAATCTAGTTGGTTTACCTTAAGATACCAGGGCTTCGACCGTAAGTCTCTAAATAAGGCAAAAATCTATTGATGAAATGTTTCCCGTGGCTTATCCTCAAACAATTTTCGATGAATGTAAGCCAGTGTGTGGATTACGGGACATGAAGCAATCGATAGCCTCTGCGTTTTAGTGGCCAAGTATCGTATTCAATCAGTGACTAACTAGTTTAACATCGCTTGTGTCTGTGACTGTCTGACTAGATTCCGTGATTTGGCGCCTCAACACTAATCACGTTATGTCCCAACGGACTTGTTTCAACTTTTGATCCTGGAGTATAGGGTGTGTGTAATGAAATATTAAATTGGTAAACACCCGAAGGGTGATGTTGATGAGCTTCATAGCGATACTGTCAAAAAATCTTTAGAATACAGAAGAAAAGAAAAATCTATTGTTTACTTAAAGAGAGAGTTTCCGCTGAATTGGAAATTGAAGGTGAAACATTCTTGTGCATCTTTGTTTAGCATATTCAGCAAAGAACCTTTGATAATCTGTATGTACGTCTAATCTTGCCAATTGTTTGACATATATGTGAAGAAATCGGGTAACATAATTAATCCATTTAAAAGTATCACTTTTTGGATTAAATGCTTAAATGCAGGTTTTTGAAGTGTAATATACCACTTCTTATGTTGAAAGGCACTATTAGACATGTTGTTTCAAGAATAATAACTGATGAGCACGTACGCTTTCCAGATGCTTTTGGTGCATCTCATATGGCAAAGGGTTCGGATTAAAAATTCAATTCTGTTGAGATTATGACAATGCTGTAAGTTACTTTTACAGTGGAAATATTGAAAGTTTCGTTTACGGTATTAAAAAAACCCTGCTCATTCGGACGACCGATTATTCCGTTTATTGGGTTAGTTTGTCCAAATTTGACTAAGGCGAAGTACGCTGATACGTTTCTAAGTTAACAAATATTGAAATACTGAACCAGGACCCACTAAGTAAGCGAACAGAAAGCGATGGAATTATACATATACATTACACGCTTTCAACAAATATGACGTTACAGTAGATTATCCTCCAGAGTTGGTCCATAGGGCCGGGCTAACGTACGACTTAATGCCAAAACTTTTCAATGTTTTTACGCTTTAGTGAAACGCGGTAGTGGTCAAGGTAACGAAATGAGATATTTTAATATATGCAAATATTATCGTGCGGTTTACTGGTTTCTAATCCACTTTAAAATATATATGATCAACTTGAACAACAGTTCCGTCAGGTTACCTAGATTAACAGTGTCCAGTTTCTTCAATATTATGCCGTTAACTACACAAAATGTTCGTTTACCGAAACAAGAAAGCAGAAATGTAGCATAGGACGGATTTGTCTTTCGTTATGCAGCCAGAAATTTCACACGCTTCCGAATGCTTAATTTGCTTCTTCATTCTATTAATGTTCAGCTACTTCTATTTAAAGAGTAAGTCCTCATTCTTCCGCTTTCAAAGTAGACATTTTGATTATCCAAACAAGTACTGTTAATTCAATCAAGCCTTCAAAAATAAATTCAAGGTCACTCTACAAAGATCACAGGTGTCAGCAATATTTATCAATAGATGGATAGGTGGTCTTCACTCTGTTCATGCATGGAAATGGTAGTGGAACTCGCCTGCTGATGTTACATCCAAACAATTCAGAAAGGGCCAATTTGATCGATAAATCCTACTGGTGACAGTACGACAATGTATTGCCTACAAAGTTCCGAAAATTTATTTCCATTGCTTTCTTCTTCTCTTAACGACCCATGTATAAACAATCGATCTTCTTAATACTTGGACGCTCTTTATAACAAACAAGCTATTAATCGCCCCTCTCAATATGGGCGAATAGTTCCACACAGTGACACTATGGCCCCCGGTAGCAAACGATGGTCTAAGCGAACACAGTGCTCTTCAGGTTGATACATCATATTACCTATGGTTACAAAGTCTGGAGGATAGCTTTGCAAAGATACTATGATGCTAATCTTCAAAATTACATTCGACCCCGATGGGTTTATTTTTTGTGCGCACTAGTCAAGTAAAGACGGTTTATCTGTGATTCGACGTGAGTTTTGGCTCTCAGTCATATGCTTATCAATTGAGATCTTGTTCTGACAACCTTTAAGTAATCACTCCAGACAAGTAGTGTTAAACAATTGTCATTCTTCTTCTGTTCGAACAGTAAGATGCGTTTAATAATGGATTTTGTTTAATTGTACGTGTCGATCTCCGGAGATGATTATGACATCTGGTTCAATGCGCCGGACGAGCTGTCCCAAACTATGAACCATAGAAGGGGAATAAAACGTTTTTAAAGAGAAAAACCCAGGTAAACAACTGCCTAGCTTAACAGCAAGTGTATCTAATATTTTGACTTTGACTTATGACGTTACGTTATAGAAGTTTCCCGTTTCTAGTTATAAAGCCGGACTCATTCAATGGCTAACCATGGAACGAAGTAGACTGGTAATGTGCCTTGCCAACACGTTATAAAAGCCCAACACATAAAGTTTATGGTTAATAGAGCGTTGATCAATAAAGTTACCTCATGGAAGAGTTGCCAGCGGTTATATCCCATCTGTGGTAAGATAAGCTTTACTGACGGGCTCTAACAGGACCGAAACTCCAGTCAGACACTTCTTTTCAAAAAGGGTTGGATGATAAGTCTGTAGGAATGGAATAAATATGATCGTTTTTGAGTAGCGGTAGTTATATGAACCATAACCTCCTACCACTTACTAGTAATCAAACTGATCAGTGTAATCTTTTAGCTTGACGTTTTTTCATTGGCCACAAAACATCCATAATCACTCTTAAGTCACAGCCATCAGCAATGTCCGAACAACCTCGATTCCACACTAGTATGCAGTTTGCTGCACTGAATATTCATCCAACAAGACGAATAGGTGGAAGAGATATACAAACCTTCTTTCTTCCTGAAGAGAAGGAGTTTTCCCATGCGGTTACAGCGAAATGGCTGGACACCTTCTGCTGTTGAACATTTGTTTCGGTTCTTCAATATTACGAGGCCCATCGGCCACTTCTTGAATACCGAGTTCTTGTTAACGCACTATGTGAATGGATGGATTCACTGCTCATTTAAACAGTTAATCAACGATTTGAAGCGACCCACAAGCCTTCTTGAAGAGGTCAAAAGTGTTATAAGATCGGCAAAAGATTGGATTAATTAAGGTACATTTTGTCCTGTATTCACGCTCGTGCCTTGGAGGGTGAGCTACGTCTTGACAACAAAGGTCTACAACCATTTTTGATAACAGATTTGTAAAAACTGGGATTTAGGACCTCCTTAAGATCACAACCTTTAACCTGACGTGAACCATGTGTATTCTAACTAACAGGTTGCAAATAACTTGCGTTAACGTGGTATGAATTAACTTGATACTGCATGTTTTTCTCTTTGTATTGAATGCTCTGATGAATTCGTCTCAAAACACTTGAGTTTGATTCATTTTTGTAACTTGTAGTGGCAACGGGAACCAATATTCGTAGTCTACCCGTTGTTTAGACTTCGTAGAAGGGCTACACAATAGAATTTGTCTCTATTTGGGCAGATCGACTTTTATTATTTTGATGCTTCTTCAGTTGACATGACAGTGTTATATTAGCGGAATGTGTACGCAGACTATAGCTTTTATTGTTATTCACTCTATTCTATGCCCAAGAAGTTTAGAAATAATTTTGAAGCGCTTGTGTATCTCTACAAAACTGTAGACCCACTTGCTTAACTTCAAGCATACCAATTGAAAACTCACTTTTGGATCATTATTGGAACAGAAGAAACAGAAATTCCCGAGAGGACGCATCACCACTTCAGCGTGCTTTCTTCTGAATAGGGCCAGCAGGAAATTATTCCGAATTTCGGCTTGGCTTTTCTGTATAAACCAACGAATGCTGAATCCAGATTATTTCATTCGTGTCATACAGTATCCACTAATTTGTCGGGTAACTATCCTTAAGGGATTTTCGACCAAATATCGATCGGTACCATAGTTTGACAGTACAAGCGTATATATTCCTTTAAGAAAGAGTACCACAGTCGTAAAATCAGAATTATGTAATAGGACATTGTCATGCGTTCTTTTATGAATGTTTTGTAAACAGGAGATAAAAGCAACATTCTGTACGTCAGTTAAAATATGCCACTCACTCATAACCCTCGCCGAAAATACATTATGAATCATCAGTGACGGCTGATAATGTGTAACTCGTCACAGTTCACTTAATTCGTTTGATGATTGTGTCCATGCTATTTGAGGGCTACAGAAACATCACTGCGTTATTTTCTTGATGGAAAAGCTTACGCGTTCTCACTGAGACGTCTTCGAGATGACAGCTTTCATTCCTGGCTAACGAAAAGTAGACTGTTCATGTCCTTATAATTATACCTCAGACAATCTTGCAGTCCTTAACACGTTTCCAGTGGGGGCATCCACCACAATCAATGTACACTACTTCATACCTGACGTGTAGATGGTGTTGTTCCCCTATGCAGATAGAAAGTTTACTAAAAATTGACCGCATACTTTGAACTCTGCATTTGTTTGGCTATCTAGTTCATTCACAAGTCGAGTTTTTGAAAGTCAAAAACTGCATTTCGAATTCGATGTGCATTGCATCAATGGCAACACAAAATCATATATAAAGTAGTTTCGCTAGTTTTGTCTGGCTGAAACCAAAACGATCATCTGGCTTTCTCTGGATCGTCCGTCCATAAATAAGGCACCTAAATAGCCAAGTATATAACTCCCTCAACTGGAATGTGATCAGGAACAAGTTTTTGACGGTAAGCATGTATTTCACATAGCTCTCTATAGCAGAATATGATTCTCTGCGCAACTAAGATGTATGACTCAGTAATGTGAGTCCTGAATTGTATACTACATGTTTCAGTTAACGTATCAAAAGAAAGAATCCAAGAAACTCATATGTGACAGTGTCACATGTAACTCTAATACTTCATACATATTGTTCAAATGTTCATGAAAGCTTGGAATAGAGGCTATACGACCAATAACTTCTATGAATCTGAATGGTCGTATGTATGAGACCTCTCTTTCCATAACTGTATCATTCTGAAGAAAGAATAATTCCAGAAATGGCAATGCACAATTTGGTGTTTATTTGTCAAAGGGCTGTAATTAGAATACATCAGTTCGATTGTGGAGTCGTCTGGTCACTTTTGAAACATGGATTAACTGATTTTCGAATATAGGAATGCTGAGTTTGGGGAAAGAATTAATTGTGATGTATGGAATGAAAGATTCTTCAGAGGTTTTTGCTCCACAATCCACTACAACTAGGCCTAGCTAAATTGTTGTATTGTTTGTTTATGACAGAATGCCTGGAACTGCATGATTGAATTGTATAGGATAAGCTCTGCTGATTGGTTCCACACTAGCAATTCATTTCTTGCGTTGACTAATTGCGGCCACGTAACCGATTCCTTTTTGTAGACAACAAACGTTATAAAGAAGAAAGAATATGGAAACCTTTTAGGGCCTGCCGTGTGGTCTGGCAGTTGTTCAGAAGTGTTATAAGCATGTGATATCGTGTGCTTTTTACAGTGCTTCAAGCCAAACCGCGGTAATTTCTTGCTGCTTCGTAACAATTATTCCAGCTGCGATGAAAGATCGCATGATAACTTACTTAACACGCATTTTACTGTCTTGACGTGTGAGGACGTAGTTGGGGAGTAAGAGGACTAGATATTGGTGATTTTGTCAGGGTTACTTGTGCCAAATGAATTATTTTCCCTTCAAAAAAAACAACGATTATTAACTAACAACTCATTGCTATGAGATAAATAATCCAGCTGGCTGGACAAAAAATGCTCACATGGCGACTCAGTATAGCAAGTTATTCACCGTGAATTAAATGTCCTACAGTTTTGTTATGAAGAGTATTTGCAGTGCACATGGAGCCTTCGGGAAGAGAATCAAACATAACCACTGAACTAATTTTTAAATGTGGTTGAGCAAATGTGGAAGACTAGAAGACCGGAGGCGCCAAGCTAGAGCTCATAAACAGTGCACCGGGAAGATGGACGTTGGTGGATCCTCTCATTTTGCACCGTTTATTCAGCGCAAAACAACAATAGCCAGCAATATGCATATAAGAACACAGTGGGTGGGGTAGATGATAGAAGACATCAAAACTTGCACTTCGCCCCACCCCTTTATGCTTATATATATATTCCTGGTTATTGTTATTTAGTGCTGTTGAAACATTAGGAAGGTTTATGTACTATCTTCATTCTTCTCACTGTTCTGTTTAAATTGTTGAACGAAACCAACTGTTTCCGATATGAAATATGGTTTGTCTCTGAGCTGTATAGCTAGAAGGTGGACCCTGATATTACCGGATCGTATTTTCACTTGAGGACCGCATCCATAATATGCTTGGTTGGAAGGTTTAAATAGTTACTAACCCTTGATTATGTCGTTATCTTCGACCTGACGTGATGCTTATAAACCAGTTTATAACGTTGCTCTGTGATCAATGAACAACGTTCGTTAAGAGGATAAGAATGTGGGGGTAATTCCACAAGTTTAATCCAAATAATAACAAACTGGATGGTTTGTGTATTATATCATGATGGCAAGAAGACATACATTGCGAGATGCAAGCAATTCGTCTATTCTCAACAGCTGATTACTTAAAACATCAAGTTATATAGGTCTAGCTCATGGGGACGAAATGGTTAAACGAACGAATATCACATGGGTGCAATCAGGGTTCACTGCCACAATAACAAAATTGATTGCGTCAGCACCTTCTGCTATAAGAAGACCGATGCGTTACACCTGAGTAACAAGGTTTCGGAAAACGTCAACGTCTTGGGGTTGCGGTTGCGTAACAGGGCCGCAGACGAAGTGATAGGATAGCTAATAACCGTTCTCGTTTCTATACCCGTTTGTTGGTTTTGTGCTCAAGTAGTTCGAGTTGGCCATTAAAGCTGGTTGTTCATGTAGACCTATAATGATTCTTATGGGGAGATGGACTGTTGTACAAACGAGGGTAGGTCTTCAATTTCATGAAGAAACGGCTAAATCAGCTGATAAGTCATTGCATTCCATTATCTGGGCTGAATGCTATTCACCACATACATGGGTGTATCCAATAGCCTAAGCAATAACGATAACAAAATAAATTAAGCAACGCTTGTGCGTTTGTAAACGTTCATTGCAAAACGTCCAATTTTGGGTTGATGTTGCAAATACCATGGGGTGGTTGATGGTGACGAAATATCACACAAATCATCCAGCAGCGATCACTCGCTATAAAAGTCACTCGGACTTTTCCAGTCTTTCCAATCGCTCGTACATGAGCCTCTAATAGTCAGTTAGTGTTCGGAATTGACCAGCGAATTTACTATTACGTGCACGGTCACGTGTTCTTCTTTGGATTGGAGGTTAGCGCAAAATTCAACACTTTCAAATGGCTGCAAGCGACATCAGTAGACAACTGATTATACTTTCAATCGACTCGAAAAACCCAGTAACGTTATGGACATCCTATAGCAGGTCATCAGCTGTAGAGCACGGTTAGGTCGTGAATGTAGCATAGTAAGTCGGCTGACAGCCACAATGAAGATGGTTTATACTTTTATTTGGCGTTTTGCATGAACTAGACTTTGAAGAGATCGACGAAGACGACAGCAAATCTGATGTGGTTCATAAATATATGGTTACCCCAGTAAGCAGTACAATGTCCGTCCGTGTGTCTAACTGTGAGTTCAGCAGGCAATTATTTATTAATTGGAATGACGTGTAACACATTGAAATGATATATTTTAGGTGTATTAAAAACTAATTAGGGTAAAGGATGTGTGGATGACAAAGTAAGTAGGACTGAAGGAACATAACCGTCAATCCGTAATGTACGCTATCTAGTACACGATTATTGCGCTGTGTTTTCGATTCAGAACATAAAATACGTTGAGCCTTTCTCATCTTTCGGGTGAGTTGAACCAACCTTTGATTGTACACAAACATTAATCTACCTGAACAACATGTAAAGTTGTTGATGTATAGCTTCACACACGTTAGTGATCGGCCAGGTGATCAAGTTGTAACCAGGTTGGGTTTGGTCTAACACGATTGCCTCAGTATTCTTTTCTGGTGGATCTGGCCCACAGAAATTATTTTGTATGTGATGCTGAAGGTTTAGATCTCCACTGGAATTGGCTGAAACAAACATTTTTCACTCTTAAAAGTAAGTAGTAAAGGAAGGTTTTTCTGTTCAGAGACTTTTTAGAGTGCTGTGCGTGGTTGACCACGGTGATAGTAGACAAACATTGTCTGCGATGGCTCCAATTTAGCCTCCCATCGGGCTGAAGTTAAATTATCAGAAGGTAGAGAGAGGAGGATTTATTGCTGACAGAACACTTTGTTATTTTGGCCGGGGTAGGTTTTCACCTAGTGGTGCTTACAAAAACATGTTAAGCACCATACATTTGCTATAATCATCAAAGCTGAAAGATCAAGTATAAACTCATGTGAGTAGTAGCCTGATAATCGGATCCTCCAGGTGGAATGTAAAATAAATACATCACTTGGTTTTATTTGTAGCAGGAACCCCCTATTTTTATTTAAGTCATTTGTAATTAGCTTGTCTGATGGATAATAGCGAAATAAGAGGCGGTCAGTTAACACCACCATTGCTCAACTTGTAATTATGAATCAGATTCAATGTCGAAATGCCTGGAAACTCTTAATGATAACCCAAAGATAGCATCACTACTTTCTTGTTGAGGACTTCTGTAAAACGAGTGCCCAGATTTGGGTTTGCTATTTTACCAAAGTGCAACTCATTGTGTATCTTAACACACTCAATAACTTCTTTTAGTCCCCCACAATATATAAACATATATAGTAATGACTAAGTGTATGATTTAGGATTCAGTTAAATACCAACGTACCAAAGCCTGACGGTAGCTTCTTTGTATCTCGCTTAAAAGTACATATTTATCAAAGTGAAGATACTGTTCCGGTGAACAACTTGTTAATCGTTGCATCACGATAAAAATCACACATTTATTTTATTCTTTTCTGAATCCACTTTCTCATCATTTTGACCACCGCCAAGTCTTTCACGTCTATCACTTAGTTGTGCTTTTTGAGCAAAGTTTCCCAAACTGCTGTCATCTCAATTCATACCCACGGCATACTTCTACCCCACTCTTGTAAACATGTCCTTACTGTTCACTACAATTTTGCGCATGTGTGCCTGAGTAAACATGCGCCTAGCTGCAAACGTGCTTGTGTGTATGAATGAGTGAGGATTATCCATCTGTCGTTATTGTTTGCTCAGTGTTCGGAGTGATGCGTTGTTATTTTTTGAGTCAAACACAATCCCCAGGTGGGCTGGAGAAAGCGGTCTAACCGACGCATTCTGAGCACTGTTGAGACTTGGGAAAAGCGTGGGATTCGGTCTGCCCGTCTATCTATTTGCGTACATGCACATAAAGAGAAAAAGATGAGTCAGCACTCATAAATTTGTATCCACCCCTTACCACATGTCTAATTTTTGATAGGGGGTATTTTTAAGCCACGTCCCAATGGGACTGTGCGATTGCTAGGTGTGGGTAACGACGTATTGAAAATCTCGCCCCAATGTGGGCGACCAAATGGATCCAAATCTAAAGGTTTTCTTTTATTAGTTATCCAGGATAAAAACAGTTTACAAAGGATTAAATAATCTGTGGATATTTTGTTGACAGCTAAGTACAAAACAGTCTGATTTTTCATCGGTAGTTTGGCACTTACATTGCTGGCATCGTATTAGTGCTCCTCTGGGAACACAACTATATGACCTATTTCCAAGCGTACTGGGTTTTATATTTGTCACTAGGCAAGTATGTAGTGACATTTTAGGATACTCACGGAGGCTAATACCGATTTCGCTGCTGCTCAGGTGGTAGCGCAAAACAGACATTCAAAGCCGTGATCACTAGAAACTGTGCAGCCAGAACATGATTCGAGTAAGCTATTCAAGTTAGACTGCAGACTTTAGATCGTACCAGAAAATCCGTGAACGGGGTCGACTGTAGAATTGCGATATTGATGGGGTCCCAAAGTTCTGTTAGTGACAACTTCACAACTGTGAATCGGAGCATACAGTATAGAAACTACCTAATAACACCGTTATGTATGCTAAAGTGTCTGTACGGTGCGGCAGCAAGCGCGGATATGAACGCGTTCATCTTCTCGAATTGATCGGTTATCTACAAACACAGTAAACCGTCAGTAAAGATACAGTCGGTGCGCCGGCCGCAAGTAAGACAGCTTGTTTCCATTTTCATATTTGTACAATCCGACGGGTCAATTTGTTCAGTAAAACATGTTTTTTCAACAGAAAAATGCATATCGCTGTCTCCCTCCTCTCTAGTTTAAGTGTCTCGAGAGTGCTCTGATTTCCTCATTAAAATGGAAATTAGAGCTTATTTATTTGAATCATTCTCTGAAATATTTGATAAATTTTACATGTTCACGCTTACCTCGTACTTAGACATACAACAGGCTTCTTCCTAGTTTGACAATATAGATTGTATTATACGATTACTAGTTATGTCGCTTTGATCTACCACCTGTCTACTCAACCTGGACTAGTGTTCTAAAAATATTTTGAATCACACCTTCCGCAGTCTTATTCTTTCGAGCCGACAGAATACGGAATACACAGACAAAGTCACTGGTAGCACAGACTAAACCATGTCTGGCGAAGGGTGCACTGGCTTTTGGCTTTCGTCAAAGTGGTAGCTTTATCCAGACAAGATAGCCGTTGTGAGAAGACTTTAATCTGTCTTTTGTAGTTTTGCTACAACGGCCGTGGCCAAGTGTCCAGACTTGTCTTTTAAGGAATTCTGGTGAGAATTCATCGATTTTTATCCAGTGAATTCATGAGGGTAACATAATGACGGAATAAGTTTGTTTGCCGTGTTTAACCATGAGGTTATTACGGATTTATTGTTATGGTGGGTACCACGAGGTCACCAAAAGCGGGGATGAAACATATTGCGGGTTAATTACATTCTGGGTGTCTAAAGTACATTACCCCCAACTATGATGGACTGTCAGTATAGAAACCAGTCAGATCGCAGAAGTCGATAGTGGGTGTTGGTCAAATTCAAAGCATAAAAACTAAACACGTAACTAGTTATACTCAGGGTACAGTAATACAAATTTGATGATTGTCGGGAACAGTAGTGAGGCTGGTAGCTCGGAATGACGATTTACTTAGTCGCTTGTTTGCCGCTGCAAACGTCCAGTCACCAAACGAGGTGTCAGCATCAGTGCAAAGGGGTTTTAGCGTTTAAGTCAGAGCGTGCAGCGTGGCTTAATTAATGACCAGGCAGCTAATTTGGAAAATATGGCAAACTAATAGGAACAGGCCATTATTTTTACCCGTGATGCTGGCACCAGTGAAACATAGATGTGACAGTTACAGCGGGACCCGTTTTAGATTACCAAGTAGAATTTCAGGGCAAACGAAAGCTCTGGAACTGATAACACACACTCGTCTCACTTTAAAATCGGAATTATTTGGCTTACTGGTTTTCTGTGTTGCTGTAAAAACAGCACCTTTATACAGTGATTCTGCCCCAAAACATTTTGATGACTTGGCGAGACCAGCTCTTCCGAGATCTAACTATGAATGAGTTGGGTTATTATGTTTTAAGTGACAACTAACTGAGAAACAGAAAGCTGCCGATTCCAAGCCATGCAAACCGGGTTTTCTGAATGGAATAAGCACAAGTGGGTGAATCAAGTGAAATAAACTGAGATTAAACCTGCCATACATCCCGATTGAAGTTATCAACT
>JTDE01000703.1:44144-115282 GCA_014338405.1 Paragonimus skrjabini miyazakii
CTTACAAGAATAAGGTGAGAGACTAAAGTAAGTCTCACTCACAAAGGGATATCCTGAAAAGTACGTTCACAATCACAACCGGAAAGGGGTAATCATGACTACAGCGTTATTAAGAAGCAGGTCTTTGTTTATCTACCTTTCAAAGGCGACTATATCCCGACTGATGTAGGTCGAAAATTTTAGTCTACTCTGCTTCGCGCATAACCTGAGGTTGAAATGCAGCTGCTAGGTCCAACTTGGAGTGGTGGTCAGCTGGTAAGTACTCATGATCTGTCGAAATATTCTGCCTTCTGCACGATTTATCGATTCGTTTGCAGTTTACGCCTACGTTGACAGAACAAATGAATGCCTGGGACAAAGAATGACTGATTATGTGCCTAACTTCCAGCTGCTCTGATGTACCGAAAGATTTTATCGAAGATTTCAGAGATCTCATCAAAATCCACCCTTGGACATGGACACCAAGCTCGTTTTTGACATGCCACCTTCAGACCAAGTTCAATATAATAAACACAAACACTTGAAAAACGGTTCTTGCTCAACAACCGATTTTTAAAAATATTTAGTTTATTCTATTTAACCTGAAGATGATACATCGAAAATAAACCTTATATTGTCTTATGTTTTCAATATCATCCTTACTGTTTTGTCAGTGGGGCCTCCATTTCATTGGTTCCGATAGAAAAACCTTTCACTTCAATCCCAGCATATCGCTTGATCTACCTGCACAGGCCGGTTTGCTCACAAAAACCTCCATCCACAAGCCTATTGGTTTTATTCCTTCAGGTTTACATTGGATATGTGGCTTGTAAGTGGAACCACAGGTGTTTCAGCGCAAGCCACTTAAGATTAGTACTATGCGCTGGCGCCCTTTGGCGTTGGTCGTTTTGTCAACCGTGTAAATATTTGTATTTTCACATCGTTTAGTTGTGAATGTTATTAGAAAGAACGAAGTGCAATGCGGCGCACTGCAGTTGCTATGGTATGCAGTAGTGAATTTGCGTTTCTTGTGTGAGTTACCTTGGTTGATTGATTGGGTTCCTCGTCGGAACTAAAATCGAAGACGGATCCCGATTGTGTCGTTATTCTACGTAAACCGTCATCATTTGTTAATTTTATTAAAAAGCTGAGAAACCAGATCTCGTCACAGACTCATACTTCCTTCCCTGTGGAATATTTTTTTGCTTTTGCGGCGGGCAAGCTAATCCTATCGCAGCTATCAGTTTGGATTCAGCTCCTTATCATTTCACCGGTTGCAAGCAAATACAATTTTAACCCTAACTGTAGCTGTGCTTTCCGTGGTGTCGCTGGATTGCATATGTCCTGAAATGTACATCGGAGACTTTTCGTGGCACAGCAACACGCACTCCATCTCTCTACAAAACCTGCCACATATTACTAAAGACCGCGTAACAAAGACTTCAGAAAGCTATCTCACGTCAACTGTCCCTCGTTTTGTCTTATTGCATTTAAAGTTTAGTGCATACACCGAAAAAAGTAGTAGAGCACTCAAAACCGACATGTGAAACCTGGTTCGTGAAGGAGAGAAAAACAGTATGTATTGCTTATGATCTCGTTAGCTGGATATATTTTTTTGTCTGTTGCTGATCTTCAAACTTACATCTCAATATCGACCGTATTCCCATAATGACATAGAAAACCGAGTATTGGCAATCTCTCCCATGCAGCAAAAACATAATGTGGTATATGCCACTGAAACATCCCACAACAATTCACACATTCTTGCTATCTAACAGGTTTCCCGCTTAGAAGTGGTTCTTAACTGACTTTTCCGTTAGATTTTCATTTGGTTTTTGTATACAAGTTTTTGTCGCTGCAATTCTACATCCGTGCTAAATCTGACTTGAATTAGACCATGATCTTCGCATCAGTAGCTTGTAAGCCCACGTGTGTTACAAACAGAACTCACCGAAAATCAAATCGCTTGCCACATTAATTGCCGGTAAATACTACAGCTTTATAAGAACACTCGGTTTCTGGTAATGTCTTCCTTACTATCAACTCGATAACGGCCAGATTTCACAGAAAGCGAACACATCTTCTTAAAAGCAATGTTGTTTGAACAACTGTTATACAAAATAAACTGTGTGCAAGAATGTACATAGAGATCAACACATTTCTATGCGTAATTTGTAGCTTATTCTCACGGTGTAATTTTTATACTGTGCTTCGACAAATTTATACAATGCCTAGACTTGTTTGCACTAAAACAGTGTACTGCGTCGGAGTACAGACTCTTTTGCATTCACATCAAATATACCACGAACTTGACCATCAGGCTGGCATAATCATATATTTGGTGGGCTAATAAACCCCTCAGGCTTTCCACGATGGTGAAGATAAAGAATGTATGTTATTCAGTCTAAACAGTATTCATTAAAAGAAACAGCAGCGCCATCAGGACACAAGAATTATGAACCAAGGCTCAGCAAATTTAAACTGACTGGAGACAGAAAGTTTTATATCATCTGAACTTGAATTCTGTTATCCTGGTTACTCCATATTATGACCAGTTAAATTAGTCTAAAGGTCGGGAATGATAATATTGCTAACCAGAGTTGATCGTTAGGAGGTTGAATGAAGTACACCTTCTCCCTCCGATCGTCACATGGTACTGCCATCGCACACCAGATTTGTTCATGAAATGTTTTGTCTTATCAGTGAAATAAATGAATAGGTGTTGATCGGTTTGATAACCCTTGTTTCGTGCTCCTTCTAAGCAACACTTCGTATACTGCTGTTTCAGCGAAACGCGCCCAACCATTTTTGTGCGGTTCTTGCTGGGGTCTTTAATGTTAATGGGCCAGTTGGGTCCTGGAGCATTTGTCGTCACACTGCTCATTGAATCCCCCAGTTCGTCTGTGCGACATTCTTTTGTTCTCCTCAGATGGATCATGAAAACATCTCCGCGGACATCTGGGTTCTTGTAGCAATCCCACACACGTTCAATTGTACAGGTTTAAAACTGAACTGTTTGCGTCGTTAAATCGATCAGTTCTTCTTCGTATGACATGACGTGAATATAAAAACTGCAGGCTGAGATACTACCTATTTTGCAATTCACCCAGTTTCTTTAAACTTTAGTGAAATGGATCGTGCAACCAAGTAGCGCTAAGTTGGTTATGACTGAAAGGCTGACCAACGCTCGGCAGTCCATCTCAATTTCTACTCCCAATCCGTCTTAAACAGTAGCATAAAAGCATACCTGCTTTCCTGCTTTTCGGCATTGAGATCAAATTCCACGTACGAATAGATCACTCAAATTTGCCGTTTTGTTGCCAAAGCCACCGCGTTCACTTGTGTCAACCCAGCCAACCTATAGCTAGAACGTACAGCATATGAATTTTTACGCACATGATCAGCTGAGTCAGCCGTCTGTCTCCAATCCGGGTCACTGAGTGTACTACGCCATGACCAAATGCATGCTTCAAGTTCATTTAAGAAACTAGGCTATTATGGCTTCGCCCTACCGCCTTCGTGGGAAACGTACGTCAGTTATTCGTGCGCCCGCCCGTTCGCCCGCATATTCCTGAAGTACGCACGCACATGCGGTGTTGCGGTTGTTGAACTCAGCCGATCTGCCTGTCGTGTTCTTTATTTTGTATTCTATATGCGGGTGCGGTTCCTAAAACGTGTGTGTTCGCTGCTCAGTAGCAATCTAAGGATATCTGCCTGTTAATTTTGCACTTGCACACACTGTGAATACGCATGGTTGTGTGCAAAGATGGGTTGACTACAAAGCAGCCGGCTGTTCTTATAGGTCAAGAGCAGGTTGTTTAAGGATGATGACGGGGTTGTTTGTTCTCCAACAATGGCTGATGGATAGAACGGAAATTGGGACATGGTAGCCACGGCGACTAAAAGATGAAGAAGAACGCCCATTGTAGATGGTTAGTTAAAAGACAGACTATCAAAAGGAAATTCCGATGTAAGCTATACGGAAGGAGAACAGCGTTAGTGGTTCCATTGTGAATAAGTTTACCGTACCTCTTTTCTTCTTAGTTCAACTCTTTCCATCAGTCCAGCTGCGGGCAGAGTAGACGCTCCGGACGCTCAAGTATTTTACCTCCGGATTTTATTTTGCCCGGCCGCTGTATTTGATAGTTTACAATATTCACTCGCCCAGTCGACTAAATGGATGAAATGCTGATGAATTTATCGAACACTATATTGCAATTGAATGTGTGGTCCGGTAGCCAGATTTATACTAGGATCGTAATACAATTTTGTCGATTGCCCAAAAACAGGCCAATGATAACGACTAGAAGTCACAAACTAGACTAGTTTTGAGAAGTTCTGACTTACAGTTGCACTGAATCTAGTAAAGTTATTTGCATACTTTTTGCAGCTATGAAACGCATGATTTATTTTATGTCCTTGAGAGTGGGCACATTAAACAGCAGGGAAGCATGCTTGCAAGTGTACGATCTTCTATGATGACGTTGAGCAACGAACCCAAATAATTGAAACAAGATTGGGTCACAATGCCACGGTGCTAATGAACACCTTATCGAAGTGAATAAGTAGACAACCCCAACAGTTTCGATCGATAGATCGTTTCCGGGAAATGGATTACTATTTGATGTCGAACAGGCTACAGATGAACCATGATCACATAATGTGACATTCATACCCAACAGAGTTCTTCCGAGAGGTCACGAGATTAAAAACCACAGGAACGAGTCAAGCTCTAAAGAGGTGATGCACACACCAATCGAACAAATTACAGTAGTAGGCAACTGGCTACTCGTGCGACTATCAAATTGACGCGATGAAACAAAAACATCCAGGTCAAAGTTCAGTTGACAATCAGAAGCATGAGAGGTAGAGTATACAGGAGTAAACGCTTAGCAGGGATAGAGTTGGGTCGAATTTTCACATGACTGAACTTAAAAATCGATATTTTAACGTACTGCCTAGACAAAAAGAAAGCGCTGGACTCGTTTATGGATTCCATCTTGGTTGTGTCGAGCGACATTGCAGATGGGTGAGAGAAGAATCTTTAGCAAGGAAGCTTGAGTTAAGTTACGAGATTTAATAAGCACTCGACTACTGCGACACGTTGACATTATTGTGGATAGACTTGTGGAGATGGAGTACTGGTTGCTTCTAATAGCATCTGCAGTGTATCTTTATTTCCATAGCTTCTGAACATTTATGCAACAGATAAAGCTAATGGTTAGTGATTGCTCACTTCTGGTACATAAATTTTCTCGATCCTGACAAACTAATTACAAAGTTATGAATAGTAAAATTTTGTAGGACGTGGATCAGTAAAACAGCTTAGGGTTATTATTAAGTATTATACCATTTTAAAGTTGCGGAAACAAGGAACGACATCATGTTTGAGAAACATTTCAGGCTAGGTAGGGTGCCTGTGAAGGTTAATGCGGAAAACAAATCGTCACAGTCGATTAGACAACACGGCTTTGTGACACTTGTGTCCTATGGAGTACGACGGATTCTAACCCTTAACATTCTACAAACATTGTCTGATCGTCTGAGAGACCCATTCTTTTGCACATCGACACAAGTCAGTTTGATAGACAGAAGTTTGGTTTAAAGCGCCACAAATTGCGCCGGTCCCTATAGCTTTACCAACCTCTCAATCTCCAACTAGTCATCTTGGCATATTCCCCATCAAAGTTGTGATCTGTGCTTTACAGTAGGTTAACGGCCGTTACTTTATCATTGATGACAGGTCGGATAGAAAAGCTCCGTGGTTTGTATTAAGACCTGCTATTCACAGTCATTCACTCTGGTCCTCACTACTCACACATTCTGTCCAATATAATTTAGGGAGCAAAATCTTGTTTCGACTACTCACCCAACCCACTGTGCCATAAGGAAATTCTGAGATCCCCAAGTGGCTTTGTAGCTGAGCTGGCAAAGCACTTGCTGTGTAAGGGCATTCTGTTCCTGTCACCAGTTCGGTTCCAGCCAAAGTCCGTGTTTTTGCAATTAGGTCTCCTCCCAAATTATAAAATCTGCCACGCCAGTTATGATTAAGACTGTCCTGGGCTGCATACAAACTCTTGAGCTGATTAATAAAACTGCTGTTGACAAACGCTTTGATTTTTAGGCGATCGATATAATATTCACTATAGACAATTGTAACAATATCAGCGGTCAACATAAAACTAAACGCAGCAGACAACAAAGAAGACATTCTGACAAGTAATATACACAATTATATGCATATATATGTGCAGTGGAATCACTCTAACTGTCAGTGCATACGTTTTGTCCTTGTAATCGGGCACATCTCTGCATACCAAGGTAAAATGTTGACCAGTTGTCGAGAGATTGGTAATCATGTTGATACTCAGTCAGCTTTTGTGACAGGGATATAACGGCACAATGAATGATCAAGGGATTATGAAGCAATCGCTGTAAGATGAAAGCACCTGAAAAAAATCTAAGATGCAGAATCTGGATCACCAGCGCATTATTCCTCTCATAATATGGACATTATATCGTGAGAGGATACACCTCCGAATCAGACCTTCTAACGGAGAGCTGTTATTGTACTCCTGCCGTTCTATAAATGAGAACTTCGCAGTTACGAATTGAAACGTGCGTTGCATAAGAAAACTATCGTCGTCGTTGATCGCATCCACTCGGTTTCATAGAGATGCGAATGCGCTGACTACCTCACAGTAATAAACTGATGGCACACCCACAGACGTCAGGGAGACGGCGGATCAGCTAAAGCAGTTAGGTTTGGTTGGTAACCAGCATAGGAAATGGAAAATTCCTGCCCACTATTCATGAGGGTGTTAGACCTTTTAATCCCTACGAACCCAATCTCCAGTCACTTATGAACAATCCTGTTCTATCGTATGTGTTGTTGTGATAACATAATGCTAAAGAGTGAAGTTAATTTACTTCGAGTAAGGAACCCATGAGACCACCTGATTTTCATCTTGACCTCAATCTATGTGTATCAGGAATCAACCTTCTGTCATGTCCATTATCATCTCGTTCGTTTTCAGTAAAACAGGGAAATTGAGATGATTTTTCAAGAACTTGTATAATCCGTTTCTGTCATGATTATATCTTACATTTATGTCATTTGCATTGGGAGAAGCGACATGACACAGAACGGTCACAAGTAATCAGTCCACATTTAGTTACAGCAAGAGTACAATAAGTCGTCTTCCGCAGTATAAGAATAGTGCTACCCCATAGGTAAACTGACAACTAATAAGGTGCTGACTTGTCACCGTCAACTGCCTCGTCGGGTGTATGGGTTTGGAAAGAACCGCCCCACAAAGAGGCTATAACAGTTGCATTTAACAGTCTGTAATACGAAACTAATTAACAGCTTTACATCAGATGATATGAAGTAAATGAACCAGGTATCACACATCTCAAACTACTCCTGATTCAACTACATCATGAAGATTACTATCATTTATCGCAAGCTAACGAGAAAGAACAGCGACATTGGTTCAACGCCATAGACTAGTTCTCTTTCGACTTGCACGTGAGTCGACGGAGCCCAATGCCATCCGGGCCACAATACAAGGACTGTTGTTGCGTTGGCCAATTAGGATTACTGAGAACTGTTTAACGAACTTTTGCTGTCCATTAAGAAAGCAGGCTATATTCAAGATGAGTTGAGGCATGACGGTGCTCATTTTAGTTGAGGTGTATTGCTTTGCTTCATCTAATGTTTATTAAGCTAAGTCAGTGTTCTGCCGTCCTGTTGCCTGTAGTCCGGAATGTTAAGTTTTGCCCGAACCTAGGTAGGCAGTCCGAGTAGAATTCGATATCCGGTATTCCAGTTATCTTCTGAAACACAAAAATTACACAAGCACAGAGAATAGAATTAGAACTGTTAACAGAAAACTTAATCACTGGAGATAGGAATGCATATTGATAGTTCTGCAATCAGAAACTATTTGTTATCCTCGATATACATGTCAACCAGAAGTTGCAATGAGATCTCTCTGTGAAAACCGAGACGGTTTGAAGCACGTTATTCACAAGTTAGATCTAATTTTAACAAAAATACCTAAACCTCATCACCCGGAAATAAATATGAATTTGCTTAATGCACACCGCCATCTCAGGGAAAATTAATTGTAGCTGCAACATTAATTAATTTTCTATCTTGTACAGATCGACCTCTCGACGTTTTGGAGCAAACTGCCTGAATTTATTTTAACACCATCATTAGTAGACCAGTTCAAACAAACAAACCTGACTGACATACACAGAACACCAAACTGAGTCTTCAGAATTATCGCGGTAAGGTGAAGGTATGCTGAACCTTTTACATGCTGTTAGTCCGCTGTTGTTTATTGCTGACTCGAAGGTTGACTGTGTGGACGGAACCAGTTGGCGGATCCTATTGTCTGGATTAATGATAGCTAATACGACTTGATGGCCAGCAGTACATATGAGGCATAGAACACGTATGGGGCTGATAATTCAAATCGGGAGATATGTAACATGTGTTTAACAACCAAGTATTATTAGTTTAGTGAATTTCACATTGTGCTCGGAAACACAAAGTTACAACCAATAATACTCAAGATAGCTGAATACGAGGGTATGCTTTACTCAGACTTGGGGAACTTGAAGGTCATGTCGACTGGCTAAACTGGACGAACGTCTGAATGCCGTTTGCCCCCATGTCCATTTACGACTGCTCCGTGCACCGAACCACTAGTACTGTTCTATGCTTTCGGGTCGGTTCATGTAATCAGATGACGCAAAATTGATTATGCTGTGAATGATGACGCGCAGTGCGGTCAGTGGTATAATGCAACTTATCTGGTGAACTAATTATTGTTTCGGTTTATCGTCTCGTCTTATGAGGCAACATGGATCCGATTTCTTCAAAAGTTGCATCCTTTTATCGGTTGATCATATATATTTCTTATTTTAATTAAAAGTAGTAAAGTAGTAAACGCTGTATAATTCACAACTCCGTACCAACTTTTCATTCTATGAATAAGTTTCTCGTTGGTTTACATAAGATTGTCCCGCCAGCGGATGAAAATTAATCCATTTGCGTCTGCTTTATTCCAAAACGTTGTTTGAGCAGCCACTACTCGATATACAGACATTCGGTCAACCTGTTTAACGCAAGGTGGTGTAGTGTTGATTGTACTTACTGTGCACCATTAGGGCACCAGCAAGAACATTCATTCTTATGACGTCCGAATGGACATCATGCAATTCCTGGAGCGTTCGATAACACATTTTGTGTGGTGGTATTGTACAAAAGCCCCGGAGAACTCAACTGTGGCCTGTGCTAACCATGAATGATTTCGAATCAGTAACAACCCCCGATTTTTGACAAAGGGTATCTTGTCGTCACTATGAAGTATCGGCCAATAAACCAACTCGTTAGATTGCTTCAAATAAGCGTTCTGTTTTGATATGTACAAGTCAGTCGAATTACCTTGGTCAGTTCCTTGTCATTCTCCAGCAAGTTAAAGAAAAGCGGCTCAGTGCATCGGTCATGTTGTTGCTGGCTTCGTTGATATGAATAATTTTATAACTTCAGGCACTTGAAGTCATCTTCCATCTTTGCATCCTCGATAAATATGTATACTGGATACTGTTCTCTTCCTAGCGGTGGTAAGTATAATCTAAAAAATGTCAACCCCACTTGATTGGCGGCAACTGTTTCGGGTTAACCTGTCAGAGTAACCGATGACAAAGGATGCTTGTGCATAACGCTTACGAGTGGTCTGTGATGCATCACTTGTGGTTCCATTCACACACGACTTATCCACTGTAGATCCGAAGGAATATGACCAGGAGTTGTGTGGGTAAGGTCATTGTGTCCAGCCGGTCAAATCCAGTTAGCCAATTAATTGGCTAGTACAAAAGTGAATCCCCTATCTATCGGGAAGTAAACCGAGAGAGACTACAATGGTGAGATTTAAACTGGGAAGAGAAATATTGGAAATAAAATGCGTGGTTCACTATACGAGTTCGTTCTACTGCACTCTGGAGAGGATAGGAGAAAAACCAAAATTCAATGTTTTGACTGAAAGTGAACAGACAAAACAGTCATCATACAGTACACCAATAGAGTTACAGAAAAGGAAAGGTAGAAGGCCAAAGACCCCCAGATTTATGGAAATGGAAGTAGATGAGTTGCCAAACGACAGTAGCGGTTGGTTGGCGCGAACAAGAGAAAATGGATATAACTGATATAACCTACGCCCACTAGTACTGATGAAACTGGTTAGCTTCAGTGTTTCCTTGTCTAACCAGAGGTAAAGATTGAAGACCACTCACGCTTGATCGCAGCCTTCGCATCCACATAGACTTCCCAGCCATCCCTTTGCGAAAAGTAGCATTAGGCTCGAGGTTTGCGCTTGTTAGCACTCGTCAATAGTAAATATCCTTAGTATGGCAGGTAGCTGAGCTACTGCCCTACTTTCAGGAGGCAACGGTATTGACCACTATGACAGAGACCTTCAATAAGTTACTACCAAATTATCGTATCTGAACTCTTGATTCCCCTAGCTTGTGAACAGTATTCAGGCTCTCTGAATATCCTTATACACGAAAGAGGTATTGCACGTTAACTGCAATCGATACCCGCGATATGGGGACTATTGAGTCACGTGCCGATCTCTGATTTCATAAAACCTGCTGAGCAGTATTTTAAATCACAGGTGAGTGTTTAGAGAGTTGGTTGACTTAAATTAACCATCACTCACACTGGCTCACAGCTTTTAGATTCAGGTAGACACACTAGCCAGCCCCTTTTGGAAAGGAAGTAATAGACTTTGTTTTCGTTCCAGTGAGCTTTAACAACGGCGGAATTCGTGTCTAGTGCTTCTTCTCGGAGGAGACTGACTTGAACGTCTAATTGATTTCGAAGGGTGTGATCAGTTATCACTGATGTTCAGATTAAACTTCCTCAAATCTCCAACTTCTCATCAGTAATTGAAGATGGTTTCTGCCGGCTGGCTGGAAATTTTGGAAAATAAACGCTCTTTGTCTGAGTAAAAGTTCGTCTAATTGTTGACAAACAGCCACATCGATTCTCAATCGAGACTCATCGTGCTGAAGCACTAATTGTTTGTATGGAAATCAGCAGTAAAGAAAAAGAGAAGCACTCAGTGTTTTCCCCATCACTGAATACAGTTAATCGTACTAAACCCTAAGTTTGTGTTTGTTTCAAGCAAGGGGAGGAATATTTGGGATGCATACGGTAGAAAACTAATGTAATATGAATGTAAATGTATGAATGTAAAATGAATGGAGCTCGGTTTCATTTTGGCGTCTCTAGTGCATTAATGATTGATCAGAGTTTATCATTTAACCTAAACAAGTCATAATTTAAACAGTTATATCCCTTCAATAATATGAACAAAACAGTTAGAAGACGGAAACTGGTTTTCCGTGTTATTGGTTATTTGATACTGACGAGCCAACACAAAATGCCAGCATCTACCAGTGTTCATCTTCTAACCGTTCAATTCGAGTTATAATTACCGGTGAGTCTGGTGCTTCTTCTCGAAAGGGGCCGACTGGAAAGTCTATGGGAATGCGACAGCTGCGATCACTTGTGGATGATATTCAATCTATACGAGTTATAATTATCAAGGTGAGTTTCGAGAACGAGAACGGAACGAAGAAATTCACTGGATAATATCTTCAGCCTGGTCCACTTTTCTGAGGATGATTGAGTGTAACTGCTGGTGATCTTAATGCTCAGATTCAATGGGTCCGGAAGTACTAATATCACCCAGATGTCCACACAAAAAAGTGAAGTCTTATATCATGTCATTTATAGTATTTCGGAATACTTCAGGTGTCTGAATAATTCCTTATTAAAGCTGTGTACATCGAGAAAAACTCAAGTCAATAGTAACTGTAACGTTTGCACAAAGTGATCCATAAAGTTCCGACTGAGAAGTGCTATGACAAAGGTTGACTCTGGCATCTAGTGAGCGTAGCGTACGAATGCTGCATGCGGTTTACGGGCTAACTGTTCAGTATGGAATATCAACTCATGGTTAGTTTGTAGTCTTCACAGACTCCTACAGGGCCGTCTAGTTAGATTACCAGAACTCTTGGGGTTTTGCCTATTCACTACTGTACAGAAACAATGGTACATATGTTTTGCAATCGATTTAAGTCCGCTTAAACACTAACCCATTTGAATACGGTAACGCCCGTAACGATGTTAAAATTTAGTAACAAGTCTACGGTTAGTATGTGAGCCATTCAACCTAGTAAGTTTTATCTTCAAACACACCGTAGTGTTTGAATAAAACCTATTCAACTTTCACTTCTTCTGTTACTATATTTATCCTCTTAGGTGCATGGTAGGTATTTGAAGTTTTGCGTTAGAGTAGTTGTACACAACTCAGTGTGCATTCCACTTTTGCTAGACTGTGATGGAATCCACATACTTGTTCTTTTTATGCTGAATGATTGTGCTGAATTCCCGAAATCCAGCCCTCAAAACTAAACTGTTCAGAAGTACGTAGTCCAGGATGTGTCCAATAGTTAGCTATTAAACATCAAAGTAGCCATTATAAGGTCTTATTTTAAGTGACCAGCAAAGCTGCTTGGTATAGAAGGTAAGGGTGATTAAGTTTCAGCCTTAAATCGAGATCGAGAATGATTTGCGATCTCACGGACGAAGTCTTTGCTCAGACATTCAAATCGGTAGTAGAGACTGTGAATTAACAAGGATCTCTTCTGTGTAAGGGCTAGCATTCTCTGACTGGCAAAGCGACGGAGTTTTCCGGAATGTCTGCAATCTTTGCTAGATTCATTCAACTATGTCACCTTTCACACAGGTATCATTTCGAAGCGTGGACATTCCCTGTGACATATAATTTCATAGTACCAATGTAGGTAGGATCTACAGCTATATGAAGTCCACCAGAACAGCTCTAAATCCCTTGACTTGAACGGAACAAAATGGACTACCGTAGAGATGTTCATGTCATACTGGATCTTTACATAAGTAATCAATAATCAGTTTCAAGTTGAAAAGCACTCACATTTGATTGTAGCCTTCGCATTTACATAGAATTTCCACTAATCTCTTTCGAAAGCGGTTGTGATGAAAAGTGAATGGCGTTCAGCTTGAAATTAACGAACTCCCTAACTGCTCAACAGTAGTTCATAGTCAGTAGAACCTAAAACCAAATGTAATCTGTGCAATGAAGATAACCACTATCAAGTGGCAATCAATAATTAGGTGATGCAAAACAATTGAATGGGAGTGGTATGCAGTAAACAAAGGAAAGTTCGAGGAAGAGTTCACGAGTTCAATTCGTGCAAAAAATGTGAGAAATGTCCGATTAGTATTTACCGTAAGCAATACATGAGGACGTCTACACAAGTGTACAATTTGGAATGAAATAAAAGTATGGGAACAACTGAAATTTACATTATGGGAGCTCTTACCCGTGGCTTGGCAGAGCAACAGAGGGCGTCGGTGGGCCAGCTGTAGCGGTTCGCGCGTCTGGAGCCCCGAACAGATTTACCATCTCATTAGCGATCTTGCCTGCATTATTCCGAGTGCGATTTTCATTGGTTCTGACCGGAATCCACAGAATGACCCACTAAGTAGCTACCTATTTGGGGCTATTTTTACTTGTCACGTTGCATCAGACCTTGTATTCTTTTAACGTAAATAAAGTATCTCAACTTGTTGATATCAGTAGTGTACACTAACATAACAACGACTGACTACGATATAAAATAATTTATTCAGACAACTTTGCATATGGCAATAAAAATGTTATTGCATACGATCTGTGACCAGACCATACGTCTGTGTGGCGAGCACCTGTTCGATGCATGGCTTATCCGAACCCCGACACAGTAGACAATCTAGCAAAGGAACATTCATTTGTACGTCCCTCTAAAATACAAAGTCACGACTGAACGAACAGTTTCAACAGTATATCTTTCGTTCTTCGCCAGGTTCCTTGTTCTGCATTGCACCAATCAGATTACATCATGTGATTGCATATACCATTGAGATCAGCTAGTGATATATTCCGGTCTTTATAATACCGATGTACGTCTACGAATCTGGGCTTTCATATCATGAGGAATGACTGCTTCTTTCAAATTATCTGAGGTCTTCCCCTTATGACTTACGCATCAGATTTCAGTCTAACTATGATTTCTAGGGCTATATGCATTCTCTAGTTCCAAGTATTACACTTTGGTTCACTGAGACCAAATAAATTCAAGACAGTTTGTAACTAGTTAGCAATTAGGTTTTTTATATTCTAGTCCCTATGTGGATAAGAAGTGCTCCCTATGGAAAGAGTTGACAATCTTTTTCGGTTTTCTGTAATGTAGTATTAATATTGGATAACTTACTACGTGTGAGAAAGTGTTGTTTGTTGAGAGTACCAAAAATGTCTCCTGCCAGGAAAAATCTAAGGATAGTTTGGTTTCAGTGGTTAGACCACGTAGCAAAAATATACTCTGCAGAGCATCACGTTACTCTGCACCTGAATCGCTGATGAAGTGATTATTGTAGTCGGCCGATGATCTGGCAAGAGAAATAGCGATCAAGTACTAGAAGCTGAGTAGTGTGACTACGTTTGTCTCCCGGCTTTTAGCACTAGATTTGTCTAGCCTTTGATTGGAGAAATTGGGACATTTGGAGGCATATACAATTAGAAGGTGTTATTGGTGTGATTATGTGGCTGGGCTGCTTGTGAGGTAGGATTCTGCAATGTAATTGAACAGTCATATTCACAGGTTTCGTAAATACCACCTTACTGTCGCTCATAGCTGAGTTGGTCCGTTTGTAAAATATGGACAACCTGGTGTTGGGTATTTGAGTTCAATCGACGCCGTTTTATTAAATAATGCTTAATCCATCCACCTGTTTGGTTTATAATCTAGGACTGTTTTATAGGTAGATGATCGTCAGCCACCTCCTATGTACGACTATCGAAGATGCGAATGATTATGCACATGAGCATTACATGTGAAGCGCATGCTGGTATATATATACTAATGATAGGAGTGATTATACTACTGGGTGCCTCAGTGGCCCTGACACTCGTTTGATGTTCATGGCTCCTCCAAACACACAAAGCACATTCAGTACTGTGGTAAGCGACCAGATTCTGTTAGTACGATCGGTCCCGGGCCGGTGGATGTTAGGTTAATTACTGGCGTGCGATTGAGTTTTTGACTGTGTTATAGAAGACGCGTTACGTAGACCCACTTTCGACTCATTCTGGACCGTATGAGGTGAGCTATGCGAGCCTGCATGCACCCAATACAGGTGCCGGATGCAGATACCTGATTCTCATAAATTTAGACACATGTATTCATGTGGGTCTCCGCAGGCAAAGTTGCTGTTAGTTAACCTGGATTAATGGTAACTGTACGGATCACTTAATAGTAAACAAAACTAGGCCGTGATAGGTGGTACTACAGTTCAGAGCTGAAATTGAAACGGCTGAAGGATATCATGCGAACCTCATGAAAATGCAAACAGACTAATGAAGGTATGGTTCATTTGAAAGTTTCTCCGTAACGAAAATGTGTAAATCCTAAGCAGCTGACTGAGTAGAAGAGAGATCAATCCAACTACGAACCCAAGCGTGAAGTTCAATACTGTGCTTTGGCGAACTTTTTTTAACAAACGACAGAGTTTGGTCGAGAATAGCTTTTTCGAGTGGAGAATGTGTACATACTTTCTTTAGGTGTTGCGCTTCCTTTTGCTTCGAAACTGAAGTAGATCAAACGAAATTTGTGGCTGGCCTGCAAATGAGCAAGCAGACACCGCTGCCCCAGAAGGGGTTCAGAAAGATTTTTGCAAGCAGCTGGTCCCAATGACCACTAGCGAAGTGATGGATTGTTGTTCCTTGGAAGCGCAGCAACTGAGGAAGTTAGTTCAAGCACTCTCCTGCAACCCTGGTAAACATGACCCCGTGGTCTAGTGGACAACTTCATAGACTACAACCTGCCGCTCATTCAAGGATTGTAATCTCGGTTCTTCGGCGTGTGTGGTGCTGATTAAACCTAACTAGGTCGAAACGGATGTCCACCGCTTGGCTGTTGATCACACGTCCATCTCCACCTTATCTTACAAGGCAAGATGGTATAAAATTACGTATTTAATGGCTACTGTTTGCCGGAACATTACTACCGTACTGTTGTTGGTTGTCACGCTTTAGTTTTGCGTACCTGGCGAAATTCGACCAAACATTCTACCATAAAAGCAGCAGAGGTCAGAATCGTTAACTTTCTGCTCATTTGCTATTAATATGCGCAATATATCTCAAACTCAAAGCAATCTGTATACCAGTGCATATGGCTTTATAATATCATCCAGATCTGTGAGGTCTGTTAACATCTACGGATTTCACCGGGTCTGAAATAAACTGTACAAATAATTACAAACTCAAAGCCTCATTCACTGCTAGCTGAGATTGTGTTACATCATAAATAAAACACATAACCACGTGACCTTCTTCTGTGCACATTCCTTTTCGAAATCTTATAAGATCAGTCACATCTGGTTAACAGCTAAAATACTACGTAAATCGATCTCATATCTGATGTGACTAGCACGCGGTCGTTCATTACCTACACAATGTTATATGTACTTAGTGGAGTCGAGTCATATTGACCAAATAGGAGTAGAATAAGAAATTCTCTAAAATTGTTTAGGCCGCTGTCAACCAACTAGCCCTGTTTAGTTCTTTCTACTTGAGCCGACCAAGGGGAAACATCTTGTGTTTGCTGGAGACCGAGGTGTCTTCTTTCTACGTATTCAGCCACTTCCCGGCGTGTTGGTTAAATCTTTTGTATGTTCTTCATGTCTACGTCCAGCTTTCTGACCGACATAAACAGACATTCCCTTCTATTCCCCCATCTTCACTTATACTTTCCTACCATGTAAATCTCGTAAACCTTCCTCATTCACTGAACATTCATTTTCTGATGAAGGGTGTATATATTTGTCGGTTTCGGGCGCACACTTCTAACTTGAGGTCACCTGTCACTGTTTGCTTGAATTTGGACACTTGAATCAATCGCACAGCAGCGAGGACTGTGGTTGACACACCCATACACTCGCGTGTGGTTATGTAGTCCCATTAGATCAGGCCATCACAGCAGGAGGTCATTTCGTCCTCTTCCACCTCTTCTCGTTGTTCAAATCCATCCCGCGTGGTCCTATTTGACCGACTGGTCACACAAGCTAAACGAGAACTTGTACAGGCCATTGGATCCTGGCAACATGTACGAACTTGTGCGACATGTGAGACCACCCGCTGGGCCCACAAGTCGCACATTTGTAGCATAGAACGTATAATAATCGGATCTCACGACGGGGAGACGCCATAGTCCTGTGTTTGGCACTTTCACTTGAAAATTATTCTAGCATTACAGTTACTTCGGTGTTCTGTGTATGTTTAATAGCAGATCTTCAATGTCACTGGACCCTGTGATGTCAGCCCAGTTATTATTACCATTGTTAGTAACATTAAAACTTGCAAGGCAACAAGTTTAACTTTATGGTACCAGATGGCCAGGAAACCCGTCCAAACCAATGCCAATTTTTAACGTCACTGGATGAGCAGTTTGTTGGAAAGTCGAACTAGAGAACCGAAGCGGAATAAACCCACCATCCGATAACTCTGTCACATATGCCTGTTTGTAGTAAGTTTTTATGAGCACATACGTGTATTTAAACTTTCAGTCTGTCTTCACAAAAAGCTGGCGGATACGGTCGATTCCCTTATGTGGATATAAGATTTTGGTGAAATATGGGAGCAGCGATGTCACCTGGAATTGTCTGAGGTCGACATACTACTCGCCGAATGATCGAAACCTTCCGATAAGAAAAGGGCATTTAGGCCGATGTTTATGACTGCTGTTGTTGTTAGTGCTGAGGGTTTTTTCACTTAAAGTAGTCGGTTGAACCTTTAGACGCATAGTCTATTTATACTACGAAACAACAGAGAAACCGTGGTAGATTTCCCAAACTTTGTGTTACAACAAGGAATATCTTATCGGTATTTCTAACACTTCCGGTTGTTTTTCAAGTTTGGATTATGCCAAAACATCACTAATCCTAGAAGGATTACACACAAATGAATACGTTTCTCCACCTAGCGGAAATTCTACTGAGACATATCAGTTATGAGTTTTTGGAATACTGCAGATAACTTTATCCGGTATGAGTGACACTCATATGGGAACTCACTTTCAGTGTTGGTACAGTTGCTGTTAATGCCTGAGTGTCCCAAGGGACAGTAGACCGCTACACTGTTGGAAGGTGGATTCTCTTGGGAGCAAGCCTAGCCAGCCTATATGAAGGTCCACTGCACTCCAGTCATCACAATCTCTCTGTGGGCATGGTTGACGCCATCCATTGAAAAGTAGCACGGAATATTTCGGAGTGACGTGAATGTAGGAAAGGCTGGAAACATGTGGAGTGCTGCACTGTGGACTACTGCGTTCTATTCCACCTTCTTTCTCCGTCGGAGCTATTTGCAAATCAACATCGACATTTATGACTGTCTTACGTACCGCCGTTTAATGTATGTGCGACGATGGGACCAAGGTTTCCGCATTCTGAGTTTGTTCGGAACATCTGGCAATTGGTTATTTGTAGTGTGTACATCTTTAGCAAGAAGACCCAGTCTGTCCAATAAGCTAGACCGCCGAGTGCTGGACGGTTCTGAGACAAAACATCTCTAATAGACAGGGATATCGTGGTGGGTGTTACTCTGAACACCGGGATGTAAAGGCAGTTTTATGTAAATGACTTACGCCCTGGCAACCAAATCAGGGGCTGGGCGGCCAGCAACACATCTGTTAAGAGGAGGCTGTGTGATGTTTCGTTTAACCGTATAAGGATCTCGAGTTTCTGTTCATACACTGAGATTCATTATATTAGCCTCTTATGTTATCGACCTTTCAACATATACACATGATTAGACTAAATACTGAATAAAGAGAAGCTATTCTTTTTGTTATTTCTTGGGTTAAATACAGTATACCCACGAGAACACAGTCGGACGATGTGCACGTACAATACTTTCGTACGCAGGCATCACTATTGTCTAGTGACTGGGAGCATATGACGATTAAACCGTGCGATTAGAGTACGATTCGAACTGTTTGAAATTGCAGTACAAATTTTCATGTGAAAAAGCGCCGGTGTTCCAAGATCGCTCGTGCACGACCATAGTTACGATTGGATGACTGAATCATCATGTCAGCCGTTCGGTACAGCTGCATAGCATATCGAACCAAAACGACAAACACTCTCGATGATTCAAAAGACACTGGCTAGTCGAAGGTAACAAGAATAACAGCAGCGTGATGATTGTGAACGACACAGAAACGGAAGAAGGCAATGAAAAACCACCAGTAAACAGAATGAATGAAATTTACGTTGATTTTTTGACTTGAAACGATAAGTTAAAGCTTAGTTCTTTGAAGTTTCGTCTTTCGACTTACTTCTCTATTATTTCCCTTACTTCTCTAACACATATCTGTATGTATATTTACATATCAGCAGTATACATCAAAGACGTGGTTACATATTAGGAGAGTTAATGTACTGGGCGTTTTCAGCTTGTGAGTTCTCGTTAGATTCGCCTAGAAGACAATGACTTAGCCTTGTTATACGGACTAATGAAACAAAATAATGAGCGGCCTAAAAAGTCCTCTGCAATAAGTCGGAGGTAAAAATGTATCAGTCAATATGAAGAGGGACGTCATGATAGGTAGTTGAGTTTCGTTGTGTAGAAGGCGATAGAGTTGGAGAACAACTAAGCCTATACTTTGATATACGAAAACAAAGCATATTAAGCAACCGTCTAGAAGATCATACAATGTACTTAGTCTAGACGCGCCGAGGGGTGGGTAATGAACGATGTCAGGAAGAACTTTATCTTCAGACTTACTATAAGCACCCAGAAACCTTGGTTAATTATAATAACAGTTATGAATAGTATATGAAGTTAACTTTAGACAGCTCATAGACTCGTACGATATTAGGGACACACATTACTTGGTATTCTCTTCACCTACTTTACCAGACAACTTACAACTGTTTCAACATGATATGTATGTTGCCATCTGACTGTACTGAAGACTGACTGAACACTTCATCCGAACAGTGTAACCACCACAGGTTTTACCCCTCTTCAATCTAATAAGGTCAACCACAGATGAAACCCGCTTGGAAAGCGATGCCAGTGAACTTTGATTGCTAACTGATTTCACCGCCACCAGTAATAAAACAGGGTAGACATTTTCTGTTTTTTTCTAAGCAATATGTCTTTTAGTGATTACTGAAGAAGTGGTTGTGTCGACTTTTAAAATTCCTCGATTATGGCTAGTAGAAGCTTGGTAACACGGAAATGCCGAACGGTACTTCACATACTATCTTTGCAAATATCTCTCAGCTGGTTCTTCATCAGTGAGGAATACAAAACAGAACGCTCCGTAAAGATGAGACCTATGGAGGACAGAAATAACCTGTACTACCACTTCCCCAGTGTTGAAGGAAGACGTATGTTGCGATATGCTTGTACTTCATTTACTGTCATCAATCGCAAGTGTAAAACATACAGATTATATACGGCTGACGATTTAAGCTAGACGGGATATAGACACGCATGCATTCACACGATTTATTGTGTCATCGACACCGCAGCAACTCGATAGGTTGCTTCAACTACTTTTGTGCTCATAGCACCAGCTGATGAATTCTGATCAACATAACTTAATTAAAGGCTACTAGCTTTGGGTTCTGACTGCTTCCAGTATCGCTTGCGATTTGGAACTGAGCGTCATTCGATTTTTGGCTATTCGCTGACATTTTTGTCCCGTCTTCAACTATCACTGATCTTATGCTAGTAGCATAGACATAGAGGGATACTCAATGATTATCTGCCTCAGACTGACCAAAGTAAAGGTTGTTGCTCAAGAATTGTATAGTAGTTTTAGTGAAACTGCATTGCACAACAAAATTACATTTGTCGTAGTCTACTACTATAAGAGAGTGGTAAAGTCAGCAGTAAGAGTAAACTTGCGCAGTGCAACAAACACAAGGACGAATTCTGATAACTGAGGGGTGGTTTAGACTATCCCGGAACACGCCCGGAACCAGATTGCCTAGATAAAAAGTACAACACGCAAGTATATAGGCAGGGTAGAAAGTTCATTCATAATGGATTAGCCAATGGTCTTGTCAATCAAATATACCCAAGCGACAATGTCTTCGTAACAGAAACATCATGTTTATTATTGAAACGGATCAACCAAATGCTGTTGTAACAAATGTACCTAGTTGTAGACTTATCATAAAAGTGTGTGAAATTTTTGAATTTGCAGCCACTGAATTATTTACAATTTAGGTAATTGTTTTCAACTCATCTGAACAAAACACTTAATGAACTGTGGCAATTTGAAATTTTAGGGAGAAAGTAAGTGCAATATAGCAATAAATTTACAGCTGGTTATAAAAAGTGATCGGTAATAATATAGGGAATAGCTTAACATATTCATTCTACCTTGTTTCAAGTTATTTGGTAAACGACAATTGAACGGAACTCAGCAGTCAGTCAGCTTCTGTTGTATTAGATAGTACACATAAGGTCAAGTAACCTCACCCCTCTCCCCGAAAAAAAGACCGAAAAAATCAGAGATGAAAACGCTAGTCAGCTTTATCGGAAGGATGTAGACGTTTGCCCTGAAAACTACTGGATTACCTAAACAAAGTTGGTCAGCCTCCAGTATCATACAAACCACTAATTTATAGATACATATGACAGCTGTTCATTAATGTGTATCTTTGCCACTGTCGGTTAGTCCTAACAAGAACGGGACTCAGGCACATTCCTTCGTTTTGAAAGGGGCTGAATGAAAAACCCATTGGAACGTGATAGCTTTGATCACTTATGAGTGACTTTTAATTTATGTAATAGCGATTACTGCGGTCAGATAAAAAGGATCATACGTACGCCAAATGACAAAGTTCTAGATGAAGTTAAGTTGTGACGACTGAGCTGAGCTTAGAATGGAACGAATCTGGTATTTCATTTTAGACTGTTCGATCAACCTCATGTGATGAGGATCGATTTTCTAATCTTCAGTATTCTGCGACTCGGCTTAGCAGTCCGCGACAAAATTGAGACTTTAGGGTGCTGTAAAACTATTCTTTAATGACAAGCCTACTCAGTTTTACCAGGTCATTTCTGAATTTCATCCGAACTAATCATTACCCACCGCTAAAACCCTAACGCTTTGAATGATGGGACAAATAATCTTCTCACGATAGGGTTGATTCCTTGTAATACTGAATTCGAAACTTCAATAGCGACGTCACAACGTGATACGATCTTCATAAACTAACATCTTTCCAGAACAAGGCATAGCTATAAAAAACGAAATTACTCACTTGGGTGATTCATTTCTAAACCCATAAAGTTTGCCAATTGGGTTACTATCCAGTCATACGGCTACTCGGCGTTAGTCGGAGAACACGGATATTGAACTGTTGCTGGTACATGTTGTTGCTAGCACTGCAATAGGACTGAGGGAAAAAGATCACCGATCTTGACTATTTTGAAGCATACTTCAAACCGCAAATGTCTGCCAATAATTTATTAAAGGGAGTTTTTTGCATTTTGGGGTTTTCTTCCCTGTGTATACACGATTTATGTTCCATTATGGTATGCGTTCTTTTGATCTGGTTTAAATTTTCGAATGCAGGAAGACTCAGAAAAACCGTTGTAGATATATGCAGGATACAAACTCGATAGCCCAGGGATTGATTGTAAATTTGTTAGTTCACGAACTGAGAAAATTCTTCCCCATCGTTTGCATTCCCTATTTTTTCCACTAACCTGACACTTGTTCCCACTACCTCGCTCATCGCGTTTTGTTTTATTGAACTAATGTGTCACTGAATGTTCGCGGCGCGAGTGGTGTAACGTGCGGTCAAAACCAGCAAGAGTGCACGGGTTGAAACCCAATTGTGTAACAGAACGTGCTGCTACGTTGTCGGTGCCGTTTTAGTTTCGTTTGTGTAAGTCGTGTGCATGGCTTACTGGGCCTTTGACTCATGCCTGCTTCTTGTTGTTTCCTTTTACAGGACTGTCGTTGGAACCCCTACTTCGGGAGAACGCTGTTCCCTGGTGTCTGTACGTTGCCCCAGAGCTGGTCTGTAAGTGTAATGGACGATCAGAGTGTAAACGGCCGGCTTGCATGTTATAAGTAGCCATTCTTGTCCTGGTCTACTGGCGTGACGGCTCACCTTTGACCTTGCTGGTCCTGTTGAGAAACTATTGATTTTGCTGGACGAGACTATCGTCGCGAATGATTGAGATTTGCTTTTCGTACTTATTGATGCATTTCTTTAATAGTACCGTAGAAATTGTTGAATCCAATCTTGTTTTCATCTTGGGGATCCGTTTTTGGGCTAGGCGTAACTCAACGATCAGACGTGAATCGTTACAATGACAGTGTAGTCAAGCGTATATTTCTCGAGTTGTGATTCCTTAACTTAGACCTAAATAAATTGCTCCAATGATGAGCCTGAGTTGGTGGTATTCAATGTGTTGCTACATTAGATGTGAACATTCTATGTCCATGACTTATCTCATGATCAATAGACCCGAAGGAACATAAATTTGTGGAAAAATTCTGTAAGATCTCTTCGCTCTCAAGACTAGTGACAAAATACGGTTATTCGTTAATAGTTGGAATTTTATTGCTGAACAAAACTTGGATGTAAAAGGAAATTTAACATTCATATGCATTAATTCGTTGGCCCATTTAAAAAGAAGCTCTATGTTGGGGTTTTACTCTCGACAAAACTTTTCTATGATGGATGTTTTCGTTCCTAAGAAGTCAATTTTACAAACAGCTGTTTTCGGTAATTCTCATCAGGCTATTACAATTGCATAGGGTAAGTGCAAATTATATATGAAAATTATAACGTGTCAAATAGGTCATCAAAGAATCACAGGAGTGCTTTCGTTCCTGTCATGATTAGACTTTCAGTCGCGCATTTTAACTATGCTTTCCACACAACCTGACCGAATGCTCACGTTTAAAAGTATAGCTTTTACAGTACAGTTGTTAAACTTGTCTCTGTTCAGTGTAATTGAAGCAAGCTTATTCAAACACACTCTAACCAAACAAGACATGTTCCTGAGACACTGTCATGAAGCTTATAGCAAGCATATTAAGAGAGTTGTTCGAAGAACATCATTACTACACATACACGGCCAGTGAGGCCTTTAGATATTGCACTATTCAGTACGTGGACGTCCTAGGTCACATTAGATTACAGATGGAGTGATACTTAGTCTCACATTCAAGTAAACTTGTTGAGGCATTCCACCGCAATAAAAACAAGTGAAATTGTAGACGACTGTTAGGCTTACAAATCGATAGGACAAGTATTCTGCCAGAATTTATGCACCCGAGGTTTATCAAAGTAAACGAAACTGTCTTGATCAGTTCTTGATGATTCTGTAATGAGTAACATCAAGCAAATGCAATAATGAATGACAGTAAACGTACATTCAAGGTAGTTAATCTGAGGAAAATAGTGTACGGACACGTAGCGTCGTGACAATAAAATACTGTAGTCGGATTAACGAATTAAGTATGTTGCAATTGATAAGCAAACGTTGGTCAAATTGGAAGAAGGCTAAACAAATAAACGTATCAATGGAAGTTACAGAAACTGTGACATTTTTAATTTATGGTGAACGAAGTACTGTAAAAACAAATGCTTTAGCGGGCAGCTCAGTTTATCACTGTTCGGAGGTCAGTGTAGCTGAAGTGGTGTCTTGAAGTACCATTCTATTTTTTAGCGTTATTGATAATTATTTGTTTGTTATTAAGAGATGACTAAAACACGTGTCGGCAGCGCGTACGCAGTCAGTAATCGATGATAATCTGACGGCTCTGAGGAATCAGGAGAAGGGGTGAATTCCAGGGTGAGAGTGCGAAGATGCCCAACGCGATGAAGATACTAAACTACGTCAAACAACAAAACTCAAGTTCAATGAATACTTGAAAATTAGCAGCTTAAACTTTTACAACACCTGGTGTCTGCTATTGTGTGACATGCAGTCACGTGTAGAATGATTACCGTCATGTTGTTCAAACGGACAAAACACTCACGACAACCGGCTAGATTCTGTGGCAGTTTACTGGATAATCAGACGCCGTTACCTCATGAGGTTCAGCCTATGCTCTGACGTTTTCACCAAGTGCATACGGAGTAGCGGTAATATTGCCGGTTAAACCCGGAAATGTTTGATAGACAAAGCTTAACATCATTCCTACTAGAACGTGGGGTAAACCATCTCGAACGGTTAGCAACAGCCGGATCAGCAACCACTAAGTTTATCGAAAAAGCCGAATCACTGCCGAATTAAACCATCCTGTAGAAAGGTCGTACTTTTGTAAACCTCAACATATGACATTTTCCTAGTGCACACTTTGCACAACGAATGACAGAACTACATGTACTTTCTACATTATCCATCAACGATATATAGCCATGGGGAGATTAGCTATAAATCAACCACACAGATAGCACGAATTATTATTATAAGCTAAATATACTAACACGTGTTGAGAGGTGAGGCTAAACGAATTGGAGGAGTCATACGTAGACCAGTTATGACTGCGTAGAAAGATGGCAGATCTGAAAGGAAATACACTTTTACTCGACTCTCCAAACCGTCTTTGGAATACGTAAGACATCTTCGTTTCCCGAGTCAAACAGAAGTGATTTTCGAATAATTCACAGTCCCGGATTAGATAAAAGATATAATTTTATAGTCTTACTGCTGAGCAGGCTATTGAATCAGTTGTCTTTTCACGTTACGCCCGGCAAACCCAACGTTCGGCAATTTTGGATCTGTTGTGGACATACCCTAGCTTGTACAGATATGTCAGTCCGGTATCCATTATTCTCATAGCCAAGACTCTTGTCCTCAACGTGGCTTAAATTTATTTGTCCAGGAAGTTTTATTCAACCTTTCCATTTTCAACCAGTAAATCAGTTTATATTGGTGATTCCTGAACCTGTTCACCCAGAAATGGAATCTGGTAAAGATCTCGTGGGCTGGATGTCAGAATCGTTTTTGTAAGTCAGCAGTGGATGAACGGATGTACTCCAGAAAATGTCGGAGATGTTCAAGTGATGTGAAATTCCGTACTTTGTGGAATAATAGTGGAAATATAATATCACACGAATCCTCACACTACTGTGTTGGGCGACGAAAATGAGCGGCAAATTTAAAAGTTCGGTAGGTTTCATGCATAAGAAGTGGCACCGCGATGTTTATACACATTTTAAGGATGAACCGCTTTGCAAGCATTTGGTCCTGAGCTTAGCGATGGACAGCTAGTTTAAGCCAGTTGGATCACACCAGCATCATTTATGTCGGAAATTCAGACATACGATGGGTAAAAGATTGTACAAATTGCACTCAGACAATACACAAAGGAGTCGCCGTCTCTTTGATTGTGAATTGGTATGTACGATACCTTATCTTACTATTACATCTCCTTTTCCTACAGGGTGAAATCGATCAACTGACTTACAGTCCACTATGAGACCATGGCGGCTGCGTACCTGTGTATGAGCAACCATCAAATGGCTGATCGATCTTGATCTATGAGGATAGGAAATAGAATGGTTACGGACGGTAATGTACTGCAATTTGATAACAGAGAGGACGAGTTTCCGCATTTCACCGTATGACAATCGCTATGTGACCTGACATGCCTCAACAGCGCAACAAGATAGGCTGATTCGCTACTAAATCTCTTGCTTTTCAAACTCCGGAAACGCTTCGTCAGTCAGGATCAATTTCATCAGTTTACACTGTCTTTGTCAGTGATGGAAAGTATAAGACAAATTACCTCAAAATCCGACTTCAAGTAAGCCTGTCAAGGCCTGATCATCGGTTATGGCATCCAAACATGCTAATGGATTAATCAAAACGTAATGGCTGCCCTTCTCATCGTGCAAGTGAGCAAAAGAAAATAATCTTTGCATTATGGACACATCTTTGAAAGTGACAGATTCCTACTGATATGTCTTAGACGGAACAACCGGTTCTTGACAGTAATCGCTGATGGACTTCTATCAGAGTCCGGTGGATGTAGTCCGTTTGGTATACCATAGTAGGCTGAATCTCACATGGTCACAAGTGTGATAACATATTACTGTCTCGCCAATCTCCTGCGAAAAGAGGTCCTAGAGTCGAATCTGGCCCACCACTCGCAAGTGAAATTGATTGAACATTCAGATATGACAATTCAGCCTTGCTTAATTTGAAGTCAGTGGTGCAGTGGTCAACACGATTGTCACATGAAAGCGTGACCGAAGTTCTAGTCTCGGCCGTGACAAGGATACACACCACTAACCAGTCCTAACAAGAGCGGAACTCGAGTCCGGTGTTTTTTCCAAAAGAGGCTGTTTGGAACATCTATTTGAATGCGGAGGATGCGGTCAAATGTGAGTGATGTTTAAGCTTAAATTAACCAACGCCCGCGTGACTTAATAGTAATCTACGTTGAATACAACAATGTCAAACTGTCGCACGTTATCCGGAGTACGTAATAAGCCAATCATGTGCATTCCACTCAACATTATTAGATAATATTGTGAGTTATTGTAGAGCATCGGCCATCTGAATAGTTGGCTTCTGATTGCATGAGAGTGACTGGAAGTATATACAGCTCATAGATGCGCATAAATGGGCGCAGTTTTGTACATATTATGATTACAATAATTCAACTTCAATCATCCCTCTTTGATATAAAGTCAGCCGTTGAAAACGACACTAACTTAACAGCGTTGTATTATTCAAGTAAGCTACATTATCAAACCCTTGTCACTGTCATCCAAGCATTTTTGGCGTAGTTCTGAAACTCTGAATTTGAAGAGTACTGACAGCTTTGTTCCCATACAGGGTGTCATAACTTTTTGAGTGAAGTCGCTTAGGGCCAAATCGGGACTGCACGGTGACGAAGGTATTGCAGATCCATCAACTAGTTGTGTTGCACATGTGCATTGAAACACTGACATGTTGGAATGTCAGAGCAACGTTTTACTTTGAAATGCACGCAGTCCTTTCTTCTTTAACTTCTTGTTTCCCACGAATAAATACGGCACGCTAAGACAAGGAAACTTCCACTATTCGACCAGCGCTGTATATAATTTGTGGTATCACTTAGATTGTACAAAATACGAATTGCATTATCCATATGGATTATTCTGTTGATATATATTGCAGCGAAGTTTCGTAAGAACCAAATCTGAGATGAGAAGATAAGTAGTTTTGATGTCCATTTTATTATAGTAAATTACTTGCAAAGTTTAAAGGATGCCTAACTCAAGTTGGTTTTTAACAATTCTAACCGAGCTCTTAATGGTATTGTATTTGGGCTCGTTTGGCGAACTTGCGGACTACTTCGCACTCTCCAACAAAGTTACTCCAATGAAGGGGGCTTTTTTGAATGTCTGTTGGAGAAACAGCATTCCTTGGTTATATCATTTTTTCTCTAAGCTCAACCCCCCGATCTGTTAGCATTCGATTAACATTTCTGTCAATCAGTCAATGAAACAATCTTCTGTGAAATAACCATTGACAGGACACTGGGCATAGTATTGGTTAGAACAGCAATTTCTTATTCCTGACCACATCGTTGGTGATCTCGATTATAAAGGTCAAATCAAATACTTTTCTTCATCATTATTGTACTTCTATTTGACTGGTCAAACCTGCAGAATGAAGTGTAGTAGATCTGTTTGCATCAGTATTGTGGCTTTAAATTCTACAAACTGAATCGCTCACAAGCAACGCACGTATACGCCCTTATGCACCATGCTTCCAAACACGGGATCCACTCCCACTTAATCGACGCGAGTTCATGGTACGAACATTCGTCTTGAACGTCTTTCTTAGCAAGGTATCTGAGCATCAGGGCGTAATCTCACCACAATCGAAAATGGTTGAGCGGTTGACGCAGGTAGCACTACCCAACTTTTACTCGGTTTAGTTTTCCTTGGGAACATGACTAATACTTTCTAGGTCACACCATATGGACCGGAATTAGCAAACGGTCTGTCCGTACCTAATCCGCGTACCCCAAACCCACGATTATTTATCTTGTCGGTTTGATTTTGATAATACGGCAAACACTGTGTAAACATACGTACTGAGGGATTGGTAAGCATGATGAACTCACTTCAACATGTCAACGCTATGGATGTGAGCCTCGTTCTCTGTACAGAAATGGTTAATTTATTTGTCAGACTGCTCGTTTAACGTTTCTTACAGGGATGTTCCTTATAATCAACGAAAAAGATTCTCCTCTTTATAAAGACATTTCAGTATCAGAAATTTTCTCCTCCATGCAGGCCATTTCCTGTTAACGTAATTCGTTACGGCGGTGCTCTACTGTGTCACATTCTTCCACTTACCTCCTACGGTTAAGTAATTCATAGACCACTGCGGTCTGTTTGGCAATAAGTACACATCAAACAAGGGAGGACGCTAAGTTCAAAGTATTTAAAAAGTGTAAAAAAGAAACTAATGGTCTTTTTAACTGTTTAATACGGATGATGAATCGGTACTTGTCTTCTGTCTGTACACTGACTATTCTTGCTTTAAGATCAGACACAATTCTATTTATGTTACTCTCTCGCTCAATTTTCACGGTCAATCTTTCTCCCTCTGATATTCTTGTAGAATTTTCCTTTCATCTTAGTGTTTTGGTTACCGTATGATCATTCTGTTTGCTTTTACAGTAAATTGTTGTTTGACAATAAAATACCATTCATCTCTAGTTGTAAGTGGTTGACTAGTGTGACTCACTGATCAGTAAAAACGTTTCTATGGATCTCGTGAAATTGGTCGATGTCCATTCATAAATCCTTAAAAATGCAACATCCGAAAACGAAAAATTTCAGAGAATAGCTCCCATGTGTGGCAGTTAAAAGTCTACATGGATTTTACACTAAGCTGGTAATTATTATTTTATCAAGGTGCACGATTACCTGTAGAAAAATAATCACGAATTTTTATCGTGCCCGAAGAGAACCGAATATGGAACATATCAGTAAATTTTATTATTTACTCAAATCTGGAGATCTAGACGCAACAGACCCATCGTTAACAGAGACAGTTTGAATGAGTAGAGGGTTCCTCAAGTAACCGTATTTAATAATCTGGGGAACATTTTCTGCAAGAAGAACGTGAGTCTGTTATACGTAAGTCAACGTTCCACTCAAAACCGTGAAGGTTTCCAGGGAAAAATGAGTGACATATAGTTATGACTGGGATACTGGTAGGTCCATCATCCAGCTACACTTGATGGCACTAGTAGGCGCTGATAACATGACTCAGAATTCTTGTTCCGGTATATTCGATCAGTTACTGTATTGGTGAGATTGCAGCTACGTTTACATCACGTAAGGAATGGAAGTTAGTTGAGGCAATCATATAACTCAGATGTCAATAACCGAGTTGGATAACTGTGTATTGGGTATTACAAGGCTGAATGGGTACTTCCAATCTCGTAGGATGTATAAGTAGCAGTCTAGACAACTGATCGCAAAGGCTTTGAAGCAGGAAAGAAATGTCGCACTGGAATACTTCTAGCGGTTTGAAACGCATTGAGGTATCTACGGATTGTTGGAAGTGGAACCAAAAGGCAAAGTTGCCGGCAGAGAAAAGCGGCGCTTTTAAGATTACAGCAAGGTGCATGTCTACCTCTAGACTGATCCTACACAGTATATGGCAGTAGACAGCTACTGTGCATGCACTGCAAGAACACATTGGCAATATGGTTATAGGAATCATTTCGCTTTCCATTATAGACCGTAAAATAAAGAGTCTAGCTTAGGTCAGGGTGCACTGCAAATATCTTTCTTGTGTTTAGCGTCCAATTATTTCGACAGGCAAAACGGTGATCACCTATGAATTGGAGAACCGGAAGTGGGATTACAAGAAACCCACCATACAGCAAAAGGATCACACATACTGATTTTCAAGGTGAAGGAAAGTCAATGTGTTCAAACCAGTCCAACAGAATAATACCCAGTCAGTACTCACTATCGAGAACCGATCGACGACGAAAGCAAAGACTCATCGCGTTGACCCCCGTGTACTGGTATTGACCGTGGAAAATAGACTGTACAGAAGAGGCACATCAAGTTAGAGAGACAAGGAGCGAGATGTATTTTTAGCCCCGGGACGGATATTACAAAGTGGATAGCTTGACTAAAACAAAAGTAGGAAAAGAATCAAAATCATCGAAAATGTACAAGTTAATGCAACTACCAAAACATTCATTATAGTCGCTACAAATTTGTCCATAAGAGGGGGAGTGGGCGGGTGGGATAGGTAATATGGTTATAATGGGCAGGTAAGTCACTAGAAACTAATTCTACAACACCCTATAATCTTATGTTGCCGTGAACGGGTGGGACGATTCACTGTATCTTACAAGATGAAAACATCAAGCTTCGTCGGATGGGGAGCAACGAACAATTCAAAGCAAAATGCCACATTCGCCCCTTTCCATCGTCAGAGTGTTTACTCCACCCTGGTTCCATTGGAAACCTTCGTGGTAACCTAGGTCGCAAGATAAACTAACAAAAGTTCTGCTCGGTGTCAGTGGTTTCAGCCAACTCTCGAAGAAGGCTTACAGTAGTAACTCCATCGCTTTCACCCAAGTGTTTAAAACGATGACACTCACAGTTAGACAAGTTAGCAAAGAACACAGTGTTAATATTTGTTGTTAACATCAACACCATTTGGTTTTAATATAAGCGAGAAATTTTCAGCAAATTTGCTCTCTTTTGTAAACGTTGCTTTGTCTACTTTGCACTTTGTTGTGTTTTGCAGCGTGTAACATTTAGTCACCCTGTCTACTCATTTTTATATTGGCTAAATGTTACATTTTTAGTGCAGACAGACATGATGGCTTGCTTCAAACCAGCAACTATAACTTATGGAGGAAACTTGCTGCGTAATGTCATACCAGATTGAGAACAATGGTTTTTCGGTGGACAAAACCATATTCATCACATCTGTGGCTTGGGTTAAATCAAGCATTAAGTTGACCAAAACCATATACATTCTTACGGCTGCATGTGAAAATGCGAGCACAGCGACGATGGAGAACTGTCTGAATGCGAAAGCTGCGATAAAATGATAAACTTCTACTCAAATACATGCAATTGACTCAGAAGAACATCAGGTTTTCGAATGAAACACTCGGCAATCGACCATCAAGCTGATTTTAACACTGTAAATGAGAAGAAGTCTAACAAAGTGGATTTGAAACGCAGTCTGCAAAGAGAACGATATTCTTATTGTTAGCAAGTAATCTGGACCTATTTCAAATTGTGGATTTGATTGATCAATTTCAATTGTCTCCTATTAATTCAAAAGAGTTTCGATGGCCGAACTTCTTGCAAGAACGATAAACAATCAACCGAAGTACCACACTTTACAGTTCACTTATATTTTAGCTTTCAGTCGAACCACACATAATCCCGGTTAAACAACAACTTTCTAAGAGTCTGTTTATTGCGTTCGGCCTGAAGATGACACACCGAAACCGAGCGTTTTCGCGATGTTTTGACTTCTAACAAATTTTTAAAGATGGACTTCCATAGTTTGCAACCAGCATTTATTGCTTATGGACGCCTCTTGAGGCAAAACGATCATCCAGTAGAATTAGTGTGCATCATCTTGAGTGATCAAACAATTGTGTAACTAAAATTGTCCCGGACATGATCTACTCCTATCAATAGAATATGTAAATGTACTTCCTTTCAGCCCGCTTACCAGATGTCCAAGAGTTACTAAAATATGATACTTCGAATGGTGACAGTTGCTCAGGCCACTAGTGCTTCCAGCTGTGACCGCTGTATTCAGACTGGTGTGAATATACTAAAGCTTTCCTGATCTAAAGTAAAACATACTTAAGATTTGGGGTAGCCATAGATAAACCGTGCAATCCGAAATGTTTCGACTAACTGATTTTTAAACGTGTTGAACATCTCACTCCTTAAGCAGTTAGCAACTTCATAGACACACACGATAAAGCATTGTTCTCCACTTTGATGTTTTTTTCATGTTCTCATGAGCCTGTTCAATAAAAATCTGAGTTGAACAGGGATAAAAGCAGTACCAATTGCAGTATGATTTTCAAACAATGTAAAACAACCGATTGCTCAAATGATATCAACGCGGTGAAACTGGACAGTCATTTATTTTAATCCAAAAAAACAAATATCGGAACTCACATTACTGCTGTGTTGTTCTGTGTGCATCGTGGTCGATATACACCACCTTCTCTAAAATAGAAACCGTCAACTGTAGCATTTCCTAACATTGATAAATTTGTGATTGTCATCGACGACTGTCCGTTCCGATCGAACAATTGTCAGGAATTGTGTGAAAATACACTCATTATTTCCGTATTAAACTTATAGGTTGGCAAATTGATAGCAAATGTTGCTTGCAAACTCTGGTAATTGAATAGTACAAATACATATTAAGGTTTTTGGATGTGAGAAAATCCTGAATATTCAGTTGACTCCTCAGAAGGAAAGATTTAGCAAGTGTTGTGTTGTGAAATGGTATAGCTACAAGTGTGCTTATCATGCATGATGGCTCGTACCAAACTTCTCACTCCCAATGATTCTGACTGATAGTCTTAACTTAAATGCTCCACCAAAACAGAAAATCATGCTTGATAGTTCGTGTTTAGCTGTCTGACAAGTTACATCTTATTCGCAGTGTATTAGTTCCTAAGGGAGGTTTAGATTTATGGCGGAAATGGCGAAACAACAGGAACCCCCACTTGTGACGACGAGAATTATCACGAGCACACCACTAAGCCAGTATGACAGAAGGATAGAAACCAAACAGGATTGAGGCTGAGAAAAACAGAAGTTTCCAAATGAAGATGGTGAGGCTAAGAAGAAGGTGTTCACCGCACTCCCTGTAAAAAGGTACGTTTAACAGGTGGTTAACGAAAGGAAACCGGGAGTTGGGTAGACGATGTATGAGTGGGCGGATATATTAGGAACGAACCTCAGGGTCGGTAGAAGAAAGTCGGCAGAAGAGATGACAAAATAAGAGTGTGATAACGGGTAAGAAATTAATGGATGGGGAATTACCCATTAGTTACACGCTACAGTTAGCCTAGCGCAGTCGCAGTCAAAAAGGAATGATTACGCAGAAATAGGCAAACTACAGCTTGGCATCTCTAGGACTATGCGCCAGAATAGGCAGTAGGCAGATGAGCTGTGAAAACTCAGCTATTTTGAAGTCATATGACTTATGCCGAAAAACCACATTCATGCAAAGTGATCAGTAGCCAAACTCTATGTATCTTGCTTTCGCTATACTTATACAAACACAATGAGGGGGACTACAGTGGTCAGATTGATAGGATGAAGTGGACGCTGATTACTATGTTTGATTCTACAGATATTAGATATATTTTGTTGCTTCATCGCCAAGAATTCTGGCAGGATACTTTGAGATATTAACAAAACTTGCAGTTGCATTTGGTCAACTAACCTCCTTGTCATCTATGTCTGCTAATAGCGTGATGATCAGTCCAGCTTTGTTTGTTATTCTGAAGAACTATAGGTACTTTTACTAATACACTGTCCCGCGGGTTCTAAGCTGAACACAATTTGCCTGCACAACCAAAAGGGCTTAGAATAAAATAATAACACTATCGATTTGTTCATAGGAAACATTGCAAGAAAAACAAGCTTATTCATGATGGTTCATATAGGAGCTAATTACAACTGTGGTATGTTTGTCACTTCAATTGGTCTTTATCGAGCTATATAGGCATAGTTACAATTGTTTTAATTATATACGTCCACACTGTCCATGTGAAAACGAACTTACCCGAAGGTCTTAAAGACACGGCCTAATCAATATGTTTAGCAAGAATGAAATGTTTTCTGGTTGCATAATCATGATTGCGTCAGAGCCTGAAGAAGGGAGTATGGCACGATTACTGAAGCAGAGCTACCTGCTGGAGGTGGCTGGGTCAGCACGCCCGAGTTATTGGCAAGTGATATAACTGTCTCACTGTCATCGCAAATTATTAGAGAGTAAATCGACATATGGCGATTACTTCAGCAGTGGTCACGGTGTGAACTGTGACCCGTTTCGAACAAACCACAACAAATCGGGAAATAGGGTGAAACGAACGATACCGCGATGGGTAGGGTGGTCTCAGCTAAATGAAACTCATTCGCGGAACAGCCAGTTTTTCCTAGTACACCGTTGAGCCTTTTTGAATATGCTATCGGATGACAATAGTTAAACGAAATATTCTGAGGACTAAGCAACCTGCCCTATAGGAATAATCAAGCTGATATAGAGAGAATGTAGAAAAATCTGCGGGCAATTTTAGCCTTTAGGAAGTACATATATAAGTGAGGTAAACCAAACTTACCATAAATTGTGTGATGAAATTCGTTTATCCGTGTAACGATGCGCTTTTTTTACTGATTATATGAACTCTAGCTTTATTCATGAACACAAGCAACAGAACCGTGTTTCACTGGTGCTGTGTGCAACGTCGTACTTATTTCGTTATTCGCAAGATTTGTGTTAAAAAATCGCGCGAAATAACAATTGTCTGTTAATCAACTTTGAGGATACGTTTATTCCTCATCGATAACTATTTTCACCAATTTCTCCTGTTCCTGGTAGCCAGTCAACAAATTTTCATTTCCTTCTGTTCCAACGACATAGGCTGCATTTTATGTCGGTATATCCCACGATGGGACAAACCATTTTGGTAACGAAACATGTAGACATTGCAGAAAGGAATGCCCTACTTTGACTCAATTTCTACATCTCGTTTACTCTTTTCATTCACGAACGTAAAACATTAGAATATGTAGGACATGCGGATAACAACAAAACTAGAAACAATCAATGATTGGGTTTGCACAAAACTACGACTGTTATCAGTTCCAGGGCAGACAAACTGCGTGAGTCAACAGGCAACTTGAAGCGGTCAGTATTTGCAGTGTTCTTCTTTTGCAACAATTACTTATAAACGAGGTCTGGTGAGAACCCTGTCTCATAGAGCCCGGGGGATATCCATCAATGACTGCTTGCAAGCAGATGAGGGGAGATTAAAGAAAGTGTTGTTCGTGAACGGCTATCCTGAGAAGTTCATGGATGTTCATAGCCAGAAAAGAGTGATCAAGACTGCCGTGAGTACGGACCGCAGTAAATAACCGTTGTTCTGGCGCTTCATGAGAATATCCAAAAACGCCAAGGTTTTATCCTGGTAACATGTGTATGGACGTGGGTGAGTGTTTGTGTGGTTGTTGACTTTGTTGTTATGCTTCGCAATGCCCATTGAACTTTGCTATATAAACTCACAGACTACAGTATGTACCTGATGAGATGCAGCGAAATGTGCTCGAGAGATACATTGTGCAAAAACTGTTTCTGACTTCTCTGTTCAAATTAGGGACGGGAAAAGGTTGCTTTGCTGAACCTTCTTTTCACAACTGATGTAAGTCAAAAATTGCAGTCTGCTCTAACTCATGCATACCCGGCAGCTGAAGTGCGGTTGCTACTCGCAACTAGGAGTGTCGCTCAGCTTATTCACAATCGTATACTACCGAGATGTTCTGTCTCACACTTAATGTATCAGTTCACTTGCAGTTGCGGTGACGTCTATATCAGCAGAACGGATCGGTGCCTACGACAAAGAATGGCTGAACATATGCCCAAGTGGTTGGTGTACCCCATGACGCAACAGGCAATGGCAACAGAGCGAGTGAGACAAAATACGACCTCAGCCGTAGCGAAGCACATCATGAAAACAGGTCACGTTGTTGACCCCGCCCATTCGTTTCAAGTGTTGTTGCGTTATCGAAAACTGTAGTTGCTTGCCTTCTCCGAGGCAATGTTAATCAATACTCGCCGTCCGGTCCTGTGTATGCATAACCTGTTGACTAACGCAGTTTGTCTGCCTTGGAATTGATAACAGTCCTTGTTTTGTGTAAACTCAATTGTTGATTATTTATATTGTTGTTGCTATCCGCATGTCCTATATATTCCAATGCTTTACACTCGTGATTGAAGAGAGTAAACGAAATGTTAACATCTCACGACGTATGTTTTCTGTCGTTACTGGTCAATTTCTACAGTGAAATGAACGTAAGACATAGGGAACACTACTAAAACTGCGTTGTGATTTCTCGATTAATTAGTTTTGCAATTGTCACCTTGATGAACACAACTACAGATCCGAAGCATAACGTACCATTATAGTGTAAAATGTCAACTAATTAGGGCCATTATCTGATAGAAATATTTGGATTGACTGGTTATAAGACCAGGTAATTTCAATCAGGTAATTGACTCATGCATGCTGACATGTAGTCAACCTTAGAGATGCATGTAGCACATCAAAGTTTGTTCAACAATCCACGGGTTCCACTGGCTCATTGAAACACATTTGCTGCTATTATGTGTCTGTATAAGTCAAGATACCATACAGCTAATCGCTGCAATCCGCATCCCAGGTTTATGTCCCATTTGGTTGAATACTCAACATAGCACGATGTGCAGTAGTTTGAACTAGAAGCAACTGTTTTACGGAAATACGGCTTACTAAACTTCGATTATATTTTGGGCAACATCAAAAGTACTTCGTAACGTATAACGAAGTGTCAAACTGCTAACGCGGTACGGTTGGAAAACAGAGGCGGTTGTGATGATAGTGTTGAACTACGGAAGCTTATGGATTGCCGCTAGAGTTCCTTATGTCAAAAGCAAAAAGCCCATTCCTGTAGAATCTCTGTAACACAGAACTGTCTATACTTATGGAACAACTGTCCCGTGTGTCCTTGTAATGGTTTATGGAGAATACTCTTGTATAAGACATGCTTGTTTAGTGTCGAAAGTGGGGCTTTGCTCCTTTACACTGCCATTTAAGCTCATGACGATTTTCAATTCTACAGGAATGTAGGCACCACATAGTGTGAGTTGTTATAACATACAACAGTCGAAGAGTCATCACCAGGTAACTAGATGTAATGGTTCCAGGAATACAGAAATGAAGTAGTTAACTTAGGTCAACCCCAAAGTTAGCCTCCACGCAGCAGTAGTAATAACAACCGAATTAGGCAAAGCAAGTAATTTATCTCTCGAGCGCAATTGTACAATTTATTGTCGGCAATGTAATCAAACAACAGTAATGAGAAATAGGTTCAGTGACAATCACCACATCCTCCGCAGTTCAAATGAAAGTCCGGGCAATAGTGGTGACGCTGTTTTTTCACAGGTTCAGGAATTCTTGTCTGCGCCGGGTCGGTTACAGATACTCTTTCAGTAAATGACTGCAAATCTGAAACAGACTCAGAAACGGAACTTTCAGTCTCAGGAGATTTAACGGACAATATAAGAGAGAACTTTAAAATCTTCACACACTTAAGACCGATAATGGACAGACCAGAATTAATAACAAAAAATGCACATGAATAAGTTGCGGACTGCACATCTGTGAGTGAAAGTTCACATTCGCCAACAATAGGTAAAGCATGTCCAGTAATACCCTTAACAGACATAACAATGAACGATTGTGTTATATGGTGCGTAGAATCAACGGAATTAGTAGAAATCATAGTAAGAACAATGGATTGCAAGTCAGAACTCAAGTTATTATCGTCAAGACTGGAATGTGTAAAAGAAGACTTTGAACTATGGCAAACGAATTGAACGTGCTTCCTACCAAATGACTTACAGTCGTTCCACTGACGGGCAGCATATGGATCGGGCGCAGGGTGACTATCATTAATTGCATTTCCAGTATTTACTTTTTCAGGCAGCCGCCTTTGCTGACCTTCTGATCGTTCCACGTTGTTGTTGTTATTGTATACAACCATTGATTCATCTTTCATAGCAGCTTTGACATCCTGATACTGCTCGCATAGTGTTCTAACTGACTGGAAAGCGGAATTCGGAGGCAGGAAAAGCTTCTGTTGTGGATCGCGCAAATGTATTCCAGCAATCAAACGGTCACGAAGTTGAGTATGTAATTGGTCTTTGAAATTACTCCGAGTAGCTTGTGTCTGAATTTCAAGAATGAACTGTCTGATATCCGGATTTTCTTTTCTCACGAGCATATGAATTTTAGCTCGTTCAGCAGCTTCAAAATTTACAGGTTGGACATGTGAAAGCGGTAGTTTCTTCAGGGATTCATAGGGAAGAGAAATTGGTGAATCAGGAAATGACAAGTTTTTCATCAAACTATAAGCATATTTACCGATTACGGTGTGGAAGTGGGCGCCTTTCTTTTCTGCCTTCGGTTCTTTGCCCGTGAGACACCATATTTTAAAGCGTTCTAAGTAATCTTCCATTTCTGTCGACGAATTACGGGAATTCTGAATTTCAAGTGAATAGGAATCAATCGTAGAAATTTACAGAAGTCCGCAACGCAACTAAAGCAAACCTATCCAGGATGATAAGTGCCATCATGGTATTCTAGTGATCAAGAGTAGTGCTGTGCAAATCAGAGTGCAACGGAAGAAAATATGGGCTATGAAGATCACTCTCCTTGTCTTTAACACACCTAGCTTCAAATATACCCCAGACGAATGAACTGCCAGAATAGGTGTAAACCTTCGGAGCACAAATATCAACATTGTTCCATTCGACAGTCAATCAGTGGAGTAACTAGTTGAGAAAGCTGGTGGGCAGATTGTAACGGTTTTCCACGAATCATAAAGATGGGTAAATTTTTAGGTGAACAGAGTCGAAATGAGTGAACAAAAGCCATTCTTATCAAACTACCTCGGTTACTTTAATCGTGATTCACGGTTAGCATACAAGTGTTATGAGGTTAAATTAAGACTAATGTGGATAAATATAATCCTTTCCTCTCCGGGGTCACGAGTTCTGCTTGCATTGCATTGTAAAGTTAGTAGAAGTACTACAAAGTGTTAGGAGATGCGTGCTTAGGTGTACCTAACTGCATGCAAAGCGGTCTGGCTAACGTGCACCAAAGACGAATAGGCTCTGTTCTACTAGACAGACTTGACTCACAGACCACTCTACTTAAAGTCTAACGATTTCGATCACTGAATCAACTATTCTTGAGCGCTAGGTGTTATTCTGCTGAATGGGTCACTGCTGGGAGCATGCTCCTAAATCTCAACTCAGTTTTCGCCAATGTCTCCTTCGATCATATAAGTTTCGTGCTCATCGTGCAACGCTACCGTCCACGAAGCGGCACAAAATAACTAACAATAACTGTCCTTGGTCATCACAATGCTGTGAACTCCAACCGAGGAGTTGATAGACCTCATTGAATCGTCATGGACAGTCCCGGAATGGTTAATCATTAAATTTAATTTATTCCGGCTTTGAAGCTAATGGAATCCGTGGTCATTAAACTCAGAAGTTCGAAACTTCCATTAGGCATAAGTCTGCAGGTATGCCCGAATAGCTAATCATTTGTAAATGAGAGTCACAGGCGGATGGGGGTGGAGAGTGGCTCTGCACATCCTCAGTCGCTTCCGTGATAGACTTCATATAACAGCAGCAAATGACTGGACCACTGAATCCAGTAATATTTTGGCGTGTGGAAGTACTACATTGTCTAATGCGTTAATAGCTAGCGCGGGATCATATATGATTTTTAAGCCGTGGAGAACACTGTAATTGTGCCACACCATAGCCTTGGTAATGTCATAAAACCTCGCTCCGTGACCAAACTAGTTAGCTTCTTGGATAAACGGAACCATATGGATCAAGTTATAAGCCGTACCCTATGAGCGGAGTGGGATTGAAGTAAAACTAATTGATTTTTCACTTTGCCTGGCCACATAACTTGCACGGCCACTAAGGTTAACCTAAAGTTTCGTCATGATTATACCGAGTTCAAAGCATCGGTGACCAATTTTCCTTCAGTATTATAATACCACTGGCGTAGACCAGTCATCGGGGGTGGGGGGCTGTCGCATCAATAACGTGCAGTCGATACCTTTTGCTAAAACGCTTTGCTTTGGCTTCTTACATACAAGAATCTCTCAATAGAACCGTCAGGTCTTATGTCCAACGAAGTTCACGAAAGTTGTCAAGAGGTTCAAAGGCGATGACTTGAGTTACATGGGCATGTTCGAAGTAGTGTTTTTGTTACAAGAATGTCGTCGTGATGTGAAGAAGTATATCAATGGTTAAGCAAGTACAATTGGTGACTGATGAGTATTTATAGAACAGCGCACAGAGCTCTTTAGTTTAGAAAGAAAATCACAATGCGGCTGAAAACATGGCGGTTGATTTTTTTATTGCTGTGATAGGTTTGGTTATTCACTTCAAATACAGTAGTTATGGTGGGTGGTTGTAGTTGAAATTTCACGTGAGTCACCTATTCTCATTCACTTGTACCATTAGACAGAAGCAGAGGAAAACTTCAGTTTGTCTAATTTTATGATGTACTGTTTCCTAAAAAAACATAGGTTGGAGACTAGTTCGATGGCTTGATCACACAGGACGGTCACTTGTCCATGACTGACTGTTAATTGCCTGAAATATTCTGAAGATCAATTTTAACTTTGTAGATATTACACAGATGATTGGACAAGGTTCAATGACAAGGCGTTACCGATAGACTTTCGTGATTGCTTCCGGAGTCTCTAGGTCATGAAACCGCTATTTTGGGAGTTGTTTCAAATGAATGTGGAGGACTGGAGACAGTACGTGTTCAAGCGTGCATTTGTTTGTCAACATTCCATCGCGTCTCCAAAGAATATACGAGTTTATTATTATATAGGAAAATATTAATAACTACTTCCAGTTGGGTCACCACGGTTCGATTTGAAGGACACCGCAACTTGTAATGTTCTTCACTTTTAGTCGAGTTCAACATTACAAATAGAAAGGTGATTTGGAATAACATTTACTCTTTAGTCTATCAAGTTTTAAGGTGGTTATGCAATCTGAGTTAACGGGTGAAAATGATGATGGAGTTTACTTTAAACAGATTGTTTTGGTTTTAACTTGTTAGCAAATCAAAGTAGGCAGACTTTATCAAGTTGGATGTTTGTATATTGATATCCGTCATCACTATATCGGTGTGCATTACAGTGCTTAGTCACATGAGCACTGGGTGTGTTCAACTTGCCACATTTTGTATTCTAGAGGTATGTGTACCTCAACTGTGTATCAACATATGAAATGCACATGTCAATCTAACTGTAGTTTCTTTAGTTGATTATACTCATTAATGATAAGGAAGGTTAAGTGTTTAGACTTTTGGAAGGTGAACATTTTACCATCGTCGTTCACACACAGTGTCCAGTATACAACTTGAAATGAGCCAGATCACCATCTGTTTTTGTAACCGCGGCAAACTGATATCGGGCACTTCGTATAATTAACACAAAAATAGCACATGTAGGTCAGACTTTTTTTAACGGAAGTTTGGGATGGTTCTTGATGTTAACCGACTGTTTCATCCCTAGACATGAAAGAATCTGACGGTCCATAAAAGAAAATACAAACGACACCCAATTACAGTTGGTAGCTAAAATCAGTCAGGGAGTAAGTTTTTCTTATATTTCACTTGCCGATCATACCAAATGGTTGACGGTGAGCGACCAAACGAACATAGCCCTAATTGGATACGTGTTACGTGGACACGACCAACAATTCTACATGTTTATAGAATTCATGGTTCACATAGCGAATGTGACGGTGAAGTGTGAAAGTGATCACCAGTATAACTACTCCCTCGTCATGTCTTATTTATCACAAACAACCAGTTGTGCCTAAGAACGAATAGTATGGCAGATCCAACTCATAGAAGAGAAGACCAATGTTTGGTATTCGTTTATCAGTGTGATATACGTGATAAGTTTATCACGCAAGGGAGACATAGCAACATTCTGAAAACTAAAAATTACGAACTTTACTCCTAAGTGAAATCACTACTTTGGACTTTTAAAGAGCGTGATTACGCATACTATCCTTCAGTATGTAGCAGTCGTTAATCACGTTGTTTCTGTTGTATCCTTTAACCTAGATGGTGTACTGTTGCAGCTAAGGAACTGGATAGCACTAATGGCTCCCAAGGTGCTCAACTTATCTGACTTGAGGTAAGAATTTGCAGATTCCTCCTTTATCCTCGTTTGTGGAATCATGAACTATTTCCAGAAGTAGACAGTTCGATGGCAGGTTGTCCACTAATAACACAAATGGTCTTAAATCGCCTTTTAGTTTATTCTTGGCTTGTTCATCCAGTCCAGGAAAGAATTCGCGGATAGGGATCCCAGATCATTGTGCATGCAACCGAAAGACATAGTCATGAAGCGCTCAATTTTATCGTATGTTAAACTTGCCAAGTGTCATTTGCCAGGCGACAGAGAGTGAATGATTACATCAGACAGTTTCAATCCAAGCTTGACAGAGATGCAGAGAGCTGTCTGCAACCTTTGAAATTGAACGAAGTCGAAGTATGTTAGTTTATCAGTGAACCACCTGAAGCATGACTCCGAATTACGAAAAGTACTGTTCTTTTGCCAGTTTGACCTATAGGAAGCACCAAACTTTCTTACGGGATTTTGAAGATACACTAATCGTAATTCTGGTTGAAGGTACAGGAGGCTAATAATGGCTGAATATTAACCACCGTTCTGACTACAGTCTTACTCAGTAGGCTGAAGATCGAAATGTGCTCGGCGATCAGCACCTTTCCAGGATGAGTAGTATCACAATTTGTAAGAGGTTCGTTGCCTGTCAGTTTCATATACACAGTAACAAACCACCGAGTGCAAGCCCAATTTATGTATATTATTAAGGCGTTTGAGTTCGTGAACCTTGGTCAACTGGAAACTATGTTTCGGTGTTTTGATACTATGTGTGTTTTACCCCTTGGTTACGAAGGCGAGAGTGTACTAGTGTGGATCAGCCTTTGTGTAGTACCAGTGTCAATCGTTCCAATAAACGCTGTCACTGAAAAGAACATTGTGCGCGACGATACCGCATACAGCTTACGTTTGGAGCCTCAAGTTGTGACTTAAGTAGTGGACACTTTTTATTATTATTTTCACCAGGTACACATGAAGGACGTACACATTATTCGGAACAGTCGACTATCGCGAATTCTTCCGAACACAAACGTGTTCTGTTTGTCTGTTACTTCCCCTATGATATATATATATGCCGGAGGACTCTGAAGCCGCTCTTGAGGATGAGAGCAAATAGACGTAAATAGTTCCGCTGATTACTGCCTTTTGATCAGGGAAACATCTCATTAAAGTCTGTATTTCTACCTGGTGAAACAGATCGTATTGAGGATGATGGTCCGAAATGTTGTTAGTGGCAACAGACTTGTTACATCCGTGCAGCGCATAAGATTGTCTTCAGAATTGTAGTTCACAATTATGCGACCGGCACGGTAGTCAAAGAATGCTTTTATAGATGCGCTGGTCGTTTTGCAGTGGCAGACCATCAACGCATTCACGGAGTTTCTTTCACAACAGGTACTGGATGCATTGTGTTCTGGTAAAATTACTGTTGAAATAACACATTTTTGTCCTTCACGAATGTACCGCATCTTTTTATCATTATATTGACCCTGCAGCTACAGGCTCTCAGTTTAATTTAATCTATTTTTGCAACATGATTTCACCAAAACTGTTGATCTCCCAAACCATTCCGTGCAGACACCTCAGTAGATAGGTACCACTTTTCTACCTCTTGTTTCTTTCAGTAAATTTCTGCAGATCTTGAAGGGAGTTCTCAATCTTCTTTCGAGGAGAGGGAGATCTCGGATCCACTACTGTCCTCCTAACCAACCTGAGTCAGTTGTGATATACAAAGTGTTACACGGGTGCTAAATAGCTCCTGATGATTCGGGATAATTCATACAGTAACGCGTACTGGACCATCCCAATATGGCTTATTTAGACGGTCGGTTTAACGGGACTATCTTTCAAGTCAAGTCACAGGTGACCAAAAGGACTGGAATTTATATGATACTGTTTGACATAATTACCATAAAAATACTCTCTTACCTCGAATGTGAAGTAACCGGATAGACAAATTATCTAGCAGAAAGGCATCCAAAATGGAATAACCAAACATGAGTTCACAACTAACCACTAGTAAACAAGAAATGAGCTAAGATGAAAGTGAGAATGCATCAAGCAATACCAAGAGGGAAAGCTTTAATAGACTAGCAATGATAACTATAAAAAGAAAGAAAGCATTTTGCACACAGTTGTGATATAAAATTCATCAAGAATGTTTACTGAACACAGCAGAGACAAATAAAGGCAAATTTGGAATCGGTTTTCTACAAACAAACCAAACATATCTCAACAGATTCATCTTTCAGTATCACACCATACAAAAGACGACAAACGTACCAGACGACCTTCAATAGGTTTAACAATGGGGTTAGATCGCATTCAGAGTGTAATTCCACGTGTATAGCAGTGAAAGCCACGTGCATTAACATACGAACACAGTATTTACCTGGTCTTATTTATTACGATAGACCAATCTGGATGCGAGTATCGGTGGGTGTACCTGAACGAAGCCGTATAAACAGATTTATCCATGAATAAAATTCCCCACAGTCGAACCTTAGGAGGTCAAGAAAAGATTCAGTCCTTTGAGAGGACTACCATCTTCTACGAATCCTTAGCGAATCTTAGGTTGGGTCCTCGGGCAGCAATCAGTGGAACCATTTACAAGTGAGATATAATCAAAATTAGTTATGGATGCTGTTACTAGATAGACATTAAAACCTTGCTCTGAATATGTCTCTGGTTTCAAGGAACTAAATAACTTTTGGATATTTTCCTAGTTTAACTCTTCCAACGGTTAAGCACGAGCGGTTCAGCCTACTAACCCAATAAAAATCAATGAACATTGCCGTATTACCTCACCCCCTTGCTTACATATTATGGATCACTTTTGCTTATAAGCAAATATTTTATACTGTTGGACAATACGTACATTTCACTGAGATTCACACTGTTTCCTTGTCGACATGATCGAATCTTTTAATTGGTAATAGCATTTTATGTCCCGAACTAACATTATGCTCTGAAAGTGACTTTTGTGTCTCACGTCCATTGACAGGAAAGCCGCATTGGAACAAGGTATAAGGTTACACAATTTAAGAGTAACTGGCGATAACAAGACTGTGTACCGTCTAACCAGCACTTGTCAGGATACTGGTATCGCCACAACGAACAAACAGAGTCTTGGTTTCTGGTGAGTGTCGGCTGGTAGACCTAGCTTTAACCCAATTCATATAATTCAACGTATTTCTGACAAATATAACTTGTCGAATGGCTCGTAGATTGTTCGCTAATAAGTACCAGTGAATGGTACGGTTTAAGTGGTGGTCTCGACGTGGTACTGATTGTTGTTGACGCTGTTGATGCTCTTCCGAACCTCCAGTGCAGCACAAGTAACATGCAAACACACAAATCACCATCCGACTGTGTTCGTCAGACCTTGTTCACACCACTGGCGCCAAAAAGGGAAATCCAATCAGTAATCGATCGCAAACATCTAACTCAAATCGGCGCAACCATTGAATGCATTTCCCCCTCCCCCACAACAGATGCGGGCCTTGTGATTTATGCGGGTGATCGGTTGATTCCGAGGCGGTCCTGACTTTCTTTCACTGGCTTGGGCCATCGCGTGGTGCGCATGTGCATGTGCGTGTGTGACAAGTCATTGCGTGATCACCTCGTTTTCGGTCATTAACTGGTCCAAATGGATGTTTCATGTCCTGCCTGTCGAGTCCCGCATTACATGCCTCAAGAGCAGTGAACCGTTTATTAGGACTAGCTCCAGGACTATGTATGGGGAGTGAGAGGAAGGCGCACAACTAACACTGTTCACTTCTAGTCACCTGAACGGCCCACACACCTGTCTGAACCGTCTTCCTTGTTTTTGTTCAGCAGTGTTTGATGGGTTGGTGGACCCTATGAAACAGAAACGCAAGGAAGGGAGACAGACCGGACCAGCTGTTCCTTCTGGTTTCGATCATTATCGACAGTGGCGAGGCTGGGACACGTAGTTCGGGGGGGGTCAAAGTTCACTGTTGTTTAGTGCGTGTGTGGTTGTGTGATCGATTGGTTCAGTGTGATTGTAACGATTAAGACTTAACTCGTTGAATTGCCCACCAATCTGACCCTCCGGTGCAGAAACGTGCTCTTCATCAGGTTTACAGCCACTTCACTGCATCTAAAGCAAACAATCAGGAGTGCCATTTAGGAAGACATAATATTGCGAAGAACTTAACGAGTAGAGGCTTCAAATGGTACATATGGGGGTAAAGTTAGTCGTTCATCTGTAGGTGAAATGAGACTCCGTTAGAATGATTGCATGTAACTTAAATATCCCCCAGTAAATATGTTACGGTTATAGACATAACTGGAATGAAACGTCTCGCAGCGATTGTTCAGGAACATTCTTAGCTTCCTTAAGGTGACATCATCGCCCCCCAGCTTCATAAACCGAACGTCATCGTCTTCCCTACTCAACACTGTTTTCGCAAACACTAAAGAACAGATCCAACTAAACACAGTATTTAGGATATTTCGATATGGCGCTACATATATGTTCAAAGGTAAACATTGACCTTTTACCAGCCATTGTGATTTCGTATTCAGTAGGTTGAGGGAAGCCTCTGCCGTCTTGCCGCCTTTTATTCGCTTGATATTTCTCCTTTATATCCCGCCTCCACCTTCAGAAGGCAATGTCCGGTTTCCAAAACTGAACTATGTTATATACTCACATATTCGTCAACACTGGTCAACAAGCGCACAAGGCTACGACACAATGCAAATGGTAATCACTGTATCTAAGTCAGTACGCCCCAGTAATACAAATATAGGCCCCAACAACTGAATGACCCGATTGGTTTACATTTGACTGATAAGTATTCGTAACGGGGTTAGCAACTGTATCTGGCCAGATGGCAAGTGTCCATTTTCAAGACAATTGTGGTTAGAAGTTTACGGATCAACCACGCCAGCAGCAAGGGTATCGATCAACAAGCTTGCCTCAGAACCACCTCATTCAGTGATCAATGTCTAGGCAGAACTACTTACGAACTGTAGCAAAATTATGACTCGACCCAAATAAATCAGGCTGGCTGAGAAATACATCTGAAGTGTGAATGCTGTAAGCAATTATCGGCGGTATTCGACTTACGGAAATCATAATAGTTCTGAGTCACGTTTGAAATATAAACGACAACGTAGAACAGCGAAGGTCGAAGATCGGACGGAAGTAGAGTGACACAAAGCCGTTTCACATTTCCGGATATGATCAGCTAATATACTTTTTAGTGAGCATCAGTTTGATATTGAGAAATTGTTACCACTGCCACTCTATGGAAGTGATCATGGAGCTGACGTGTTGGAATAGGTTAACTAATGTGGTTAGCCGTCGAAGTCCCGGTGTGATCCAATTTACGTGAGGAGCTCTTGTAATCACGTTTGAGAAACTGTAGGGAAGAGGAACAGTAAATCCTCAGTAGACACTGGCTTAGAGCTTTACTGTTCATATATTGCTGCTTCAAGGCGTCAGTGCTCAGAATTGTTGAAAATATTCCATCGTAAGTTTAACAATTCATCAGTTAGTTAGTTGTACTGTTTACCTCTGACTCACTTGACTTCGTAAATCAGTGCGGAAGTTAAGAGCACGCACAGAAAATGTACATAAATCCACTGTTGCAGATGACGGTATAACTTTGAAGTCAACATAAGTAGCATGTTTAATTCCGTCATGAATTTATTATATCAGTTTGATCACCGCCATATCAAAATGACAGCCGCAAATGTAAAAGGACAGTTAATCTGATGTTCCTCTAAGCCGTATACTTTTTTTCTTGAAAGCAAAACCACATTCGCTAGAAAGGTCATGTGACTCAGTAAGATTAATAACTTGCTGTGAATGTGTGGACCAACAAGTAATACTGACGCAATTAGTAAATGTGTAAGCGGAAATACGTTTATTCACGTTGCCCACTCTGTCACGTGACATTGACACGACACTGGTGAAAAAAGCAAAGTTCCTGTATTTACACAAATGTATCTGAGCCTATAGCAGTACACTGTGCCGCTAAACAGAGCAAAAAGGACTGCACATAACTACTTAACGAGCATTGTCAGTCGAAGAAGACGCTCAGTTGCTTCACCAGAAGGAAACAAGCGTTACATCCACCGACCATATTCAACTGAACGACGAGCTTCAACAAACTGAAATTTAACTTCGAGTTTTAACAAGAACTGTACAAAAGATATTGCAGGAAATTCCTTTACTGGACGATCCAGAAAGTGGCCTTGTCGTCTCAGGGTCAAAAATAATGACAACTGAAGAATGTCGATTGTGACATTTTCTTAGCTTTCCAATAAGTACATATTATTGTAATTAATGGTAAAACAACTCAGTTTTGGTATACCGAATGCTTGAACGTGCTATTGATATAAAATTCTGAAGGACAAGAATATTTTTCACAGGCAAACCAACGATATTGTTCGTTTGGAGCACGTTTACAGTAGTTACTTTTAGTGAACTTGTAGTCTTGGGTGGAATTCAACCGGTAACAGTCTGCTGCAGCGTTTCTATCTACCCTGCTCCAGCGTGATCTTGGCAGTAAAACACACCGTACACATCACAAGCAATGCTCTTTCCGTGAGATGGAAGTTTCCGAAAGGCCATTATGCAGCCAATTGTGAACACCCGAGAATTACGACCTAGACAGCTATGCCCGGTCTTCAGTCTCCATGCCGAATTGAAGATTGCTCATTGTTACATGTGCAATGCCTGAATACGGCATATCGATATACTGAGATTTTGAAACAAGCTGAATGGAAAATTTGAACCAGTTAGTTTCCTTCAGAAGTTTGAACAAAACAGAATATGAGAACTGTTAGATGCAAACATTTCATCTTGACTTGTCAGTATCCAATTTACAATCACATGCATTGTTTTTTTTATAGCAAACAGTTCAATGGGTTGATATTAAATAAGCGGGTTAAGATAGGTCACTATATCCAGGGAAGGGTCAGGTTCACGAACAGTTGTTTCTGAACACAGACAGCTGGCTTGAGGCGATCGATTGCGACCACTTCAGCAAACCTCAGGAATCTTGAACTGGAATGATGCAACGGGATTCTGAATGCACAAGCTAGATCGATAGTGTGACTAGTGGTGAGGACTTTTCTTGCGATTAATGAAGCTGGCTGTTTACGCGTTTCAGCAATATAGGCGTTCTTCGGTAACATGGAATTTTGCACCCATTTGGGTAAACCTCCATTCACTCTCGAGCCCAAGTATCTCTCTGTTCTGCCTATGTAACTTTCTCCGCAGTTACGTACAAACTGGAAAACACAAATCGATATGCCACCAGTAGGCTGATCTCCTTTGACTGAAGACACTGGTAACTTCTGGGTCCGAGAGAGTATACGGAGTTCAGCTGCACTGAACGTTCGCTTAATTCAATTCCTCAACCGCCATGTTGTTTTATGCATTATATGATCACCCATTAAAGGTAGCCCCCGTATAATCTTTTTTTTCTATAGTGACCATCTCTTCGGGTGGTACTTTTTGTCTACTGTGCATACCTGAAAACCTTCTGGGGTAACCATTTGATTATAGGACAGAAGTAATCAAATCTTATTCTTCCGCGAGACTGTCATACGAACAGATTCAACTTGCTCGTTTGAACAGACTATTCACTAGTGTTCGTTTTTGTTGGACTGGTGTGAAGCTACTGAAGTTTAAGTATTTACCGGACCACGTGGATTTCCTATAGATAGCTCTTCTAACCGAGCCATGTTTTCGACGACTTATGAGTATAATTGAAAACGGCAGACAGCTGTTGGTCTCAAATTCATAATTAACCTTCAAGCTAGAGTGAATTATTTAAGCGTTGCACCAGGTTATCAATCACCTATTTAAACTGATTGAATATCAATGTGTCATCGACATAACGCTTATAATATGACACGTTTCCTATCTCCATAGCTAGCCGTTTCTCAATTTTTACTATGAAACAGCCCGCTAAGATGGGACCTAGTGGACTTCCCGTGGCTGCTCCATCTATTTGACGGTAGGACTGCTCAAGAAAATGGAATCCGATATTCTTAGTAAAGAGTAGCAAAGCTCCCTCAATATGTCGATCGGAAGTGGCAACGAAATGTGGCTTATTTTAACGAGCTCACAAATATAGTCAATCGTTTTACACAGAAAGACGTTTTTGAACAATGATTGAACGTCTACAGAACACATCAGTTCATTAAAACAGTTAAGTTTGTCCAAGTCACTGATCACTTCGAAAGCATCTTTGGTGGAATATGCCTGAAACTTCTGTTTCAGTGGAGTTAGAATAGTAACTAACCAGCGCCGCAACTTATGGTATGGGGAGTTGGTCACTGCCAAAATTGGCTGAAGCGGCATCCCAGGCTTAAGTATCTACTGCAAGCCCTACAGCCGGGGGGGTTGGCAATCCATACGGTTTGAGGGATATATAGGTTACTTCATCAGTAATGTTTTAATGAGTGCCCTTAAAAACACACTGTCTGTCATTTTGTCGTGGTTAATTTTACATTCTGGTAATTAAAAAGGCTCTACTAAACTCATGAGTAAATAAATTTGAGTACTTCAATCAGTGACGATTCGTGCGGCAAGGTATAAAATATGTTATTGCTATAGTCCATACATGTATTAATGTGATTAACTGAAATGGTGGCACTCTTCATAATTTTGTTGCGAGATGCATTTTGGTGTTTTCTCGTTCCCGTTTTTAAAGCCTGTCAACATACACGTTCCCAAATGTTAGAATAGCAAGCAAGCTTGCATCAGTTTACGTTTATCACGATAGGAAACTTTTCCTGTCATTTGCCACAATAAGTGAGCTAAATTTTATTGTCAGTCTGCTGAAACCTAGACAAAAGCAGTCAGGCAACCAGGCACGAACATTCTGTTGTATGTGATTGACATTTTTGGCGTCATCGTAAATAAGCTAGATTAAATCATCAAGGTGTGAACCCGTTTTTAGTTCGGCGTTCTGTCCATTACTCCACATTCTGTGTAAGTTGATTTTATTCTCGCACACGTTGATTATTTTTGCAATACTCCGATCATTTGCTCCCATGGTTGCTCATTTTGGTCCACATTATGTGTGATGTCATCATTGGCTCTTATTTCAACCTAACCACCACCCTAAGTAAATCATTAGCCAATAATTCAAAAAACTATTTAGACCCTCTACTTTACTTAGGCCCCAAAGTTGATCTATGTCCAATTGTGAACTGCCACTGGAAAAAAGAATTCACTAACCCATGTAATCGATATGAGGTACGTTAGATTACATTTCAGTATCAACCTCCAAATCCGTCTTCTTATAGGGTGAATGTCCTTGTCATGAAATAATTGAAGCTCAATAAATCTCATCGTATTATTCACACTGTTTGTGAACAACTGTTTTGTGTCTTAGACTGTATACAGCTATGAAATGCTTCCAAGTTGTATTATATTAAAAGGCTGCAGCGTAATATCCCATAAAACAGTACTTATTCTGGCAAGCTGTAAACTGTTAGTAACTTTCACATCATTGTCAGGTGGAAATTTCTTAACTGGAAGTAATTAGTCTAGAGCACACCTGAAGTGATTGAACATCTGTGATTTAGAAAACACGTCAAGTGTGAAGTTTCACACCTTGTGCTAAAGTCCCGTCAGAACAAATGAACAGGTTACGTATTTGGGAACAGTTGGGGTGATCAGCACGCAACTTGATATATCTATCCCTACTTAGCAAATCACGGGTTAAAAGTTCGATTATATTGATTTAAACCATTTTCGGTTAGTCGAATCCGGTTAACTGGTGGCTTGTGGGAAAGATATATAATTGATACAAATTTTCTAAGTATTTTGGGTTTAAGGCCATCACAGAAAGAGGGGATTTAAAATATGTAAAAATAAGGTAGAGATTGATTGGTAAGTTGGTTAGTTGGCCAACCCAACTAACTAGGTAGTTGACCTAATTCGACCTACGGTCAATCAGCAACATGTAGCACAGAAGTTTAAACCAGTATTTGTGTTCAGGGTATACGTGATCTTTATGTTTCTGATAATCCATAAAACGAAAGCTTTCTGTGCAGTTCTAAATAACCGTCTCCATTCTGACCAGTTGCTAGTTCTATTAATTTTACCAACATTTTTGTGGGATCACCGGAACTATTGAAACAGGTATATATCTGCGCAAGTGTATTCCTCGATAGTCTATTTATCACCAGTGTTTTTGCGATAACCTTAAGCATTGTAGAGTGATCAGTTACATCAAGGTACCATTCAGTATTGTAGCAAACAGTTAGTTTATACTAATACTGCCTCTGTGTTGTCCTATTTCCATTTTTGTCTATAGGTCAGACAATTCACTCTGACAATGTAGTCGTCTGGGTTATTACTGCCTAAGCAAACTAAATTGCAAATGTTCGTGTTACCAATGAAACCGGTTAGAGTTCGGTTATATCCTCACAAATATAGTGAGCAATCAAAAGTTCTCAGTGGTTCTGCTTTTCAGGCTGATCATTACGAACTTCAATCTGAATTATCTACTACAACACAGTAATCCATGTATCTGGGGAGAACGAAATCAACCGATTTCTTCATTCTACCTTATAGTGGGTTTAGATATTTATTAGAAGAACACAACTTGGATGTTCACAACAGAATTTCGGATTCTCGCCGGATGCTGAATTAATCCTCATCAACGCTCCCGTTCACGAAAGTGTTGATCAGTGTCAACTTTCCAGTAGTCATGATTAACGAACCAATTTTCAGTTGTACTTACTTGAAACAAACTGACAACAAAACTGACACTATAACGAAATTGCAATCGATCAGCTATATTGCTGAACGGACTGTTCGAAAAATGATTCGCGTATTATGTTTCATTCAGCAAACAACGCAAAAAATTTTCATTATACAGCTTTTGATATGTACGTGAGATCGAGTGGTTAAATAAAAGGTTGGCCAACTGGGGCTTAATGCCAATAAATGTTTCCGAAACGATAATCGGTCGATTTTAGAGTTGGAATGGTTTAGTATGTTGGCCGAACAGTTGAACGAGCCTAGTATAATGGAGACGACGATATCACAATTTGCAAGAATATCAAAACTCGTGCGAAACTACACGTTTCTGACCACCTTTTATTTGTAAGCTATGTTTTTTTACACTTTTGTTAGACTTATCAACTAGAGTCACGCTTACTGAATTTTATGATCTTTTTCCAAAAATAGACGAAGTTTCAGTCCGATTTTTTGCCTCTTAATTTTTCGTTATCGTGGTAGCGACCTCTAACTAGTGTGTTTCCATGATTGTTTTTTGTAATATTTTCTAGTTTGCTGTTTGACCTATTAATGAACAGTATGCTTTCGCCATACAGACGAAGTTAACTGCATCATGGACTTGTGAAGATACGATGTACTGTTATCCGGCCATACCATACGAACTTATGTTAATGATTTCTGTCTTCAAGTTGAAATCGAGGAAACATTGTTTCGAATGAAATGTTTTTATTAAAGTTGTGAGAAAATATTATCCTTATGTACAGTAAAATTCATACTTCTTACATATGTACAAGAAATCAGTCAGTGTTGGCTAATACTTAACCACTGACCAACATTCAAAGAATTATTTTCAAAAACATATATGGATAACTAAATTTCATTGATTAACGTAATACTCAATGTATGCATCTATGCTATTGAAGACTACCATAGCCATTCGAGCAGTTATTCTACCATTCAGCTTTGTAGCTGTTAGTCTATTCCCAGTGAGTAATACAGTGTACTGAACCACTGTATTAAAAATCTACATTCCAGTTATTTACTTGACATCCTAATATTCTTATGAGCCGTACGGGAAGTTGGTTTATATGAAATGAGCATCATTTAAAAGTGATCGGCTCTATCGCATTCCCATCAGTTTTCCAGTCGACCCATTTCGAAAAGAAGCGCTATACTCCAGTTTCGTCTGCATTAGAGTTCGTCAGTAGCGCATATGTTTGCCACGGTCAAATATGAGATCAGTGGCATAATGGCCAATAAGTTTTTCTTCATGAAAGCGTGATCGATGTTTTAATTCTAGTCATGGCAAAGACTTGCACTAGTGGTGAACTCTTACAAGGGCAAAACTCGAGTATAGCGCCTCATTTCGAAAGTGAAGTGTCGATGAAAGTGCCACAGCTGTAATCTGTTTTGAAATATAAAGGTTCTCCAAAACGCTACTTCCACATTGTTCAACGTCAGTTTTAGAAACCCCAAATTTGTGCTAACTTCTGTCCTCGTAAGTTTGTCACATTGATAGGGGCCAGAATTCCTCGAAGACTGAAATAGTTTCTTCATATCCGACCAAAAGGCTCCCCCATCATACAAACTTACTACTCACATCCACTTAAGATAGTGTTACTATTTCGTTTACGTTCATACACATGACGTGCTATCCTGATGTACACGGTATATGAACGCGAGAATATGAAGAATGACTTTTGATTTTAGCATTTCCTTTATGACGTCAGTATGAAATATGGTTGCTTTTTCACGTGACTTATCTTCAGCTCATAGACATATACTTGTTGTAGTGGTTGTTGTTTGTTCAATCACAATTTCACGATATTCAAAATTACTTTAAGGTCATTTGATAAACCACTGGATGGATACGATTTATGACTAAAGTTATCTAAGAAAACAGGAGAATATACATTGGTTTACGCTGGTTTTTAAGTGGACGGATGCGAACTAGTAGGTGGACAAATTCAGCGTACTTTTTGTTCGGCGGACAACAGCATGGTCGTGATGTTACTGGAGAATAGCACTTTTGGGAAATAGCTCATTGCGATTAGATCAACCGCAAATATCCATTAAATCTAATTTTATATTAAACATACTTCTGAAGATCTTAACCCACTTTCTACGACTAACCAATTAAACTCAAATAGCGCAATTTGCCTACCTGTTTCGCGTGCCAGTTTAATGTTTGTTGTGAAACTTTCATCAGCAACTACTTGAAGTATGTTGTTGTATACTAAAAACTTAGAAATCAGATGGATGTAGATGAAAACTGGAAACTCCCTTTGAGTTTCGAAGCAGACCATAGAACGGTCATGGCATAGTTTGCTTGTCAAACTATTCATTGTTGTATTTAACGAAATAATCGAGAAACTGACAAGGGCGGAGTTTTGCTGACTAATGAAGGCAAAGGAAGCATGCACATAGTATTTTTTATATTGATTATGGCCATAACGAACGTAGATTTATGATGCAGTTTCGTTGCCAATAAAATGCGGTCACAGATAACGCCGGCCGATCAATTTAGCTCCGGATAATTTCTAAGGCCATTGTTATTAGTGTAAAATCAAAAACTGGTAGTTCGTTTACTGTTAGATTGAAGAGACTGATTGTTCTTGACGCAACAAACCATGGCAGAATGAATACTTGCCAAACATGTCTCCTCTGAGGTCTATTTGGGCTTTGTCTCAATATGTTTTGGTTTCATTCATTTTTGAATCGGATTGTTTGCAATAAATTATTTTTTAAATGATTTGGGGCATTATGCGGTCAGGTAACTGTTACTTGGTTGAAGTGGTTATGGTAATATTAGAATTTTAATAAACGATGGAGGAGACAATCTCATACATTTGAAGAATCATCCTTTAACGAGAAGACTTCTGTAGATTATTTGAACCGGAGAAGCTTTATTTGACACATATTCTACATCTTTCGGTTAGATGTCATTTCCGTAAATAAGTGCCTTGTAAATCGAATATTGATTTTTATCCTTGGACAATTAATGGACATTTTGTAAACTAAACTTGAACCCGAATAAAAATGTAACTCCCTTGATTTTTCCAGACCAACTTGTTGTATCGGTAACCAATTGTGAGCCAAACTTTCTATTAGCATTCATTGATATTAATGTTATATCTTCTAAGTATTCGATTAAGTAATAGTATTCAAAGTGTTACTAGACGTGGTCATGTTCATTTGTGTTGCAGCCCCACTCTCTTCATGTTGTCAACTATTACACTTGAAAATACGTACGTCTTCCAGTTAGAATTTGACGTCAATGCATACCCGCAATGAGGAATATAAGTGAGACCAGATCGAACCCCGAGTTAATAAGCCATTTCATAACAAAACTGTCCAAACCTACAATATTCAGTTTGTCCAAACCATTTTCACAAAAATATGTATTTGGATATTTTGAATAATGCAACTGATATTGGGTAATCCCAAAATCTAAGACATTTTTTATGCTGATTAAAAGAAAGTGTGTACAGTATCAACAGTCGTATCCAAATCCGGTGATGGTGAAACCTATTGATACAGACAATCTGGAAAACAAACGGTTAATGATGCATTTGTCGAGAACATTACCAAAACTACACTAATAAAGCACTGACAGCCACCATTTTGCAGTATTTTAAAATAGTATGCAATCAGATAAATGCACAATGTATTCGACCAAACAGTTTTTGGTAGATCGATCAGATCCCTGAGTTAAGACGATAAGTCGGAAGGATTATCGAAGAATAGGACCGAATGGATTATAGTTATATACATGTTCCACTACCTTCTTTAGAGATCTCATTTTACAACCGATTTAGTGCTGAGGCAAATAATCACACTCCCAATATTCAGATTTGTATAGTATAATCTCATAGGGTGAACATTGGTATAATTATATTGGTTTCATTGCATACAGTAAATTCTCCAGATTTGTGGTCATTGTTTGGACAGTTGACTGATTTTATCGCGTCAGTGTTATGTAAAGAGATGAGATCAATTCTGGCATTTATCTAACACATGTTGTTGATGGTCAAGTGTTCAGACAAACGTTACCCGACATTTTTCGGCCCGTCACCAACTTGCAGATTATTTTTGGGTCAACTTTGTTATGGACGTGACAACAACTTGAAATAGTTTTTACGACTTAGTGAACGGTTCATGTACAGTGGGGAACAATTAGTTGGAAAATCGGTTTATCCGTACAGTGTTGTGACTGGTCCCACTGAATCGGACTGAAATCATTTTCTATGTTTCTAATTAGATTTTAAGTATACACATAACTTACCATGCTAAAACACGACATCTCATTATGTCATGTTTCAATGCCTTTTTCCAAAAATCTTGACTGGTTGCAACACTGCTTTGGAGAGTATCAAACCGGTGAAACGAATAGTAATAGCCAAGTAAGTGAAATGAATTTGTTCGACTGAACCTGCGATGGCTGCAACTGATTTCGTTGGGATGGACATCATGACTGAATAAGAAGGGATGAGTCGAGTAATTATACGTCTAATATTCGTTCACAAGTTAAAAAAGCTATCTGTTACCAGACAAATTCGAAAACGTTGCTGTATTGATGAGATCTGATAGTTACTGGTGCATTCCGCTGTATAGCTCAGCCGTCCCTCTAAAAGCGCATATGTCCGTCTGCAATAAGCATAAACACAATCCTCTCTTGAGATGTGAATTGACCTACTGGTGATGGCTGATGTAGGTCAAGCGTGCTCGCCGACTTGCACTCGATGTGTTCGGCAGGTTCATTTAAACTAGCGGGACACAAACTGTTTGTTGGTGCCTAACAGAATCAGACAAAACGGATAGTGGAGTTGAATGAATAAAACTAACTCGATATACTTTTGCTTGATTTCATTTTTGTTCGAAGGGACGGGCTACAAATTAGAAATAGTCCAAATGTAAATTACAGGAATTCCGAAATGCTTAACGGTCCAGTAACCAGGGCTGCGAACAGGAGTTAAATGGGTAGATGAATCGAAATCTCGTAAAGCAGCGGGGTAAGAACGTTTTTCTTCATTCAAAACTCAAGGGTTACGGGTTCGATCCGCTGATCCCAGTCAGAATTGTTGAAACATTTTTCAGATTGAAAGTGGAAGTGGAACGTGTGTCGGAAGCTCGAACCATCGAACCTTCAGAAACGGCCCCACAACTTTACCATTCCGCTGCCCATCCACAATCGACGGTTTGAACACCGTCAATCTCAACTGCTCCTATACACATACCTCACTGGTCAAATTGTCGTACTGTGTGCCTTGTATAAATATTCCCATGTCCCAGTTACATTAAACACTGACCAAACCTTTGTCACATTGTTATAGGTAACATATTCTGAATTGATACTACGAACTGTTATTTGAGCCCATCCCCCTTCGTGCTTATTTGGTATTGCCCCATTGAATTGTTTAGGCCACAGCGTTATTGACTAATACTTACTAACGATTAAATTCTGTGCTGACAGTTCACTTGGTTGTAAGTTGTACAATTTGCTAACCATTGCTTATTTATGTAAAGAACCAGTTTCATCAGGGTAATCCTTCGATATTCTGTATTGTTCTGCTCCTATTCACGAGGTTTATAGCTGCGTCGATAAATTATGTATAACTGTGAATCCTGACTGACTGTGGACGATCTTTATACCATTGATCCACCTAACGAAAGGGCAAACCAGGTTGACATACCTAGCCTTTCATTCTGAGGGTTCATCATTTCATGTGTTTATGTCAGTTAGACATTGTGATTTTCACAAAGGAAACACTGTATCTATATTATTCAAAGTCTAATGAAGATCCTTCATCGGCAGATCCGATAAACTTCAAAATCGGACAATATACAACCGATTAGAGGCAAAGAGTGTATACATTTTATTTTGAATCATTAGTTTTATTTTCAGTGGAATTAAACATCCCATGATTGGTTAGATAAGTAAATGACGATTCAGGCTGACTAAGTAGAATGTTAGCAATGTGTATTTTTTTCAGGATTTATGCGATCATCCAACCGTATAGGATGATCACTTGCGAGCTTGAACGAACACTTTCTTGCGCAAGTTCAGAAGGTCAGCTCTTTATTGGCATATCCTCGTGCTCCTCAGATGAACGATGTGAGTGGGGGATTGATACTTTTCTACTTGTGTCGGAAATTCTGCATTAAAACGATAAGTACTCATAGACAGTTTTGCATCTCTTCATCTCTCACTCCCAACACACGAGGACACTAGACTGTTTCAGTGATACTTCGAGTTCTACTCGTTCACGCGTCTTATTCAATCAACGGGAATAACCACCTTGAGCCAGTATCGTTTGTGCTCGATGGTATACAGTTTAGGAAGAACTTGGGCAAGAGTTCCAGAATGATCAGAATGTATGTTTACTGAAGGTCACTAACGTGCGCCAACCTTACAAGACAGAAAGATATCATAGATGGATGATACCGCTCGAACACATTCTACAAAATACAAATGTGAATTACTCAAATTTCGGTTGAACGTAATGACGGTAGAGCGGCAAATACAAACATCCAAAGTTTCTCTATTGGAGGAGGGTTATCGACTGACGCAAACATGTGGTGTCCAGTTGTGGACGGAGAGAATCCGGTCAGTGATTCGATCCTATGGGTTACCTGCAGTCAAACCGGCAAGGCCATTCTTGTCAGCTTATCGCTCCGCAGGGAGGCGAATGCCCCCAACTAGCGGCGTTTCGCAATTCCTCAGTCAGCGCTGCAACGGGTTTATAAGAAAAGTCTGGCCGACTTGATTAAAATAGACCCGCCTACTCTGACAAGTGAACTGGAGACACAGACACACCCACTTAAGGGTGGCAGTGGTAACCGCATGAAGGACTTTCAGGACTACTTTTGGGTCCAACACCAACGTGAAATTTGATAACTCTTTTGACGGACAATTTGCTAAAGACGAATCTTCCATCTTACTGTCTGAGTCTGTGGCGTACTTACACTGATTAGATTTTTACGACACAAATGGATATGTTCCACCTCAAATTGGCCGCTTCATTGAATAAAGCCATTTGTTATTCGTCACGGAGTTGCATGTTCTCAACAGAACCACTTGTTTCCGTTTTCAATTTTGCTTTATAGATATTCCATCACTGTAGTTTCAATATTACCTTCGCTTTTGGCTACTCAACGATGTTCTCTTAATTGATCATGCGAACTGACGTGTTTAAGCTGGTCAGCTGGCCGGAGGAAAACTCAGGAGCGTTGAACGTTTTCAGTTTTCCTTCGTCACAATGAAAGGTAACAACTTTCATCGAACGATCACAACCCCAGTGTAAAACGAATGCCTTACCTCGAGTCCTGACAAAACCTTCGGTATCACGCTGAGTTTCATGCCATTTATTGCTTCCAGTAATTCAGACTTACAAGTAGTTAAAGATTATATTGCTATCCGATCAGCCGACACCCTTATGCAAATTAGTTGTAATACATTTACGTGACGATAGCACAATTTAACATGCAGGCCAAATTAATTCTACCGTATTCATCAACATGAATTCGCTGGAAAACTTTCCTGGACCCCAATAGTCCCTTCAGTTTTCACGTTTGTAAAGTTGTAAGCACATTCTCAGCCAGATTCCTTAATTCATATTAATTTCAGGTTGAACATCACCTACATTTGATCGCAATTTCTGCATTCAGGTAGATTTTCAAGTCAGCCTGTTTCGAAAAAAATCCACCATACCAGAGTTTTGCTCTCGGTAAAGCTTGTCACTAGTGTACAATTGAGACTTCGACCTATCTCGGGAGTCCTAAGCGCAGGGTTATCGATTGGAGTTAACCGGACACTTACTATGTCTCCTCTCGAGACGACCGAGCAACCTGATCATTACTCACGAACGAAAGTAGTTTAGCGTTCACATATGATAATTTGGTCATGCCTAATGCGAGGTCAGTGGTGTAGTGGTGAATACAGTTGCCTTATGAAAACTTGGTCTGCGTTCTGGTCCTGGCCGTGGCAAGAATATGTATTACATACGAGCTTTAATGAGAGCAAAACTCGAGTCTAGTGCTTCTTTTTGAAAGAGGCCTGCTGGAGGTCTTTCTGAATGCAAACGCTGTGATCAAATATGAGTTATGCTCAACTTGAAAATAACCACACCTCCCACTACTCATTAGTAGTCCCTGTTGAGTTACTTACATTTCAATATTACTACGGCTTGATTGGAAATTGCAGTCTGTGTTACGGTGGAGGACCCTAATCAGACAGTACCAGAGCAGTGATCTTGTTTTAACAGAGCATTTCAGGCTACCTAGCTAAGGAGAAGTGAATACTGTTAACTGATGACTGTCTTAGTCTGCTTTTACTCCTGTCGCACACCTCTGAGCTTCTAAAATTAGTTTTTCCATTCCATTAACTGCTTAACGTTCTATGATTTTTTCACGGTTGATTTTCGTTCCACCCTGTATTTTTTATCATGTCCGTGTATTGACCAAATAGTATGGCATATTCACTTGCTGAGGTTTTTCGATTGTACTAGTCTTTTTCAGGGGTTCGTTAAAAACGATGGGTTGGTATCATTCTTATTACATGTAGTTTGTCAACTACACAACAAGAACGTTTTGTCCACCAAGGTTTATAACATGTGTATTTATTCACTTATTCCGCTGTATAATTCATGTGCAGAACAGCGACACTCGGCGACTTATTTGATGTTTAGTGTTTGATGTGAACTTCTACACACATTTTAAAAAGTGTTCCAAAAGAAAATCTTTTCTTTTCAGTCGGAGATGATACCAATTATTCGGACCTTCCGTACGGTCTACGAGTTCGCTGACCCGGAGAATTCGTTCACAAAAATTCGATTGCAGCTTGAGTGTCTAGAACTGGTTCAAAGAGCTAAAAATACCACCGTTAAGTAAACTCGTCAAGCAGCTTATTTTCGGTCGTTTTAGACATTTTGGCCATGGAGTTTTGAGTTCACGGGCAACCCGTGTGTTGGGGACTCCACGACCGTTACCGGCGGGAAAACACATGGTCGGTGTCACAAAGATGATAGACAACCCAAAAACCGCTTACCACCAGATCTAGCCACTAGTGAGCTTAAATATACCGGTCCTCAAATAAGCAATATACAGTCAGTCTGATCTCAACAAGAGTGGTGGGTCTGGCTTGATCTGTGTGATACCAATGGACTGAAACCCATCAGTGTCCCTCTAAACTTCTTTCTGATCAACCAGAACCAATTCAGCAAGTTTAATTGATTCACTACCGCCAGTAAAGCCTGAATACACACGTACATCCGTTTATTCTAGTCGTGATGGTATGAATAATCCATAGTTAGAGGACTGTCTTCTGATAAGTTCAAGCGTCAGAAATCAGCCAAAAAATGACCATAACAAGTTTTCCTGTCGTTAAGAAACTAACACCGTGGTAGACGTGAAATGGTCAGACTGTGACACTTGCATAGTATGCTGAAGCGCACCTGGCGACAGATTTTTTGATCTCGCCAATGGTTGCTTTAGGCGAGGACTAAGTTTTAAGTTATCGCACACTGATGACGTACCTGCATCCAAAAGTTGAGTTTTCCTCATTCTGAAATAAAATTTGTCAAGCACAGGCCTTACGTCTCATCTTGTGGATTCCCAGTTTTCGAAAAGAAAAGGCTCACTTGGAAACGGGTTGAGGTGGGGTAATCGACCCTGAAAATGGTTCAAGCCAAATTTGGCATGCTCAGTAAATACAACGTTGAACAATGTTTTGATGCTTGACTGCGAAACGCGGTAAAACGATGAAGATTCTTAAGAACATCTTCCATCAGAGGTTCGCTCTCATTAGAGGTTGTTTGTAGTACATATCCTTGCCACTGTCGGGACTAGAACTCCGGCCACGCTGTTCATGAGGCAACCGTGTTTACCACTGCGTCATTGACCTCACTAAGCACGACCGAATTATCATATATGAACGCTCAACCACTTTCGCTTGTGGGTAATGCTCTTCGAAAGGGGCCGACTGGAAAGTCTATGGGAATGCGACAGCTGCGATTAATTGTGGGTGATGTTCAATCTAGACGAAAACCAAAACCCCCTACTATTCATCAGAAATTTAATTGTCAATGTGTGAATCGTTGTGCATTCATGCGAAATGCAGGCTGAAGACAGGGCTTAGTTACCTATTCTGCACAAACACTGCCTATGAATCCCGTATATGCGCTATCAAAGAACTACACGTAGCAAGTATCGTCTACACTGATAGATTGAAAATAGACCGCCATCAGGGAAGTAGATGGGCCATCCGATTACAGGTTCTAGCATCAGGGTCCTGAGGCATAGTGTGTTCAGCAGCTTTGTTTTGCAGATCTAACTACTGTCAATTCGCCCTCTCTGGAGCCAACACATCTAGCCAGCGAACATCAAACGGGTTAGTGAACGGATGTGATCATTCAGACAATAGGTGACAGACAATGATCGCTCGAATAACGTAGGCACGCGCTAACGCGTTCGCGCATGCACGCATTACACACGCACACACGTGGCTGGGATGCACGCGCCGCTGCACGTGTCGTGTTAAGCACGTGGTTGGCCAGGTGAGTCATCAAACGACACACGGGTCAGTATGCGTTCCAGACAGGACGCAGACCATGAAAGTTGTGTGTGTGTGTGTGTGAATGATGCTAGCGCATGCAGAAAGGACCGGAGTGGGCCGGATGCAACAGGCCATCGTCAACCGGCCGTCAGCCCGATAGCCAGATGGCCAGTGACACCGATGGTTCCATACAATGTTGGGCGCAGCCGAACAATTTCACACGGTTCACCCATATGCCTATGCCCACAAGCTGCGTTTCTTCAGTGTTTTCCCGGCTCAGTCCCACCCATCAGAGTGTGATTCCGAGTCAGATAAGTCCTTAGTACAGTCTGTGGCCTAAAACATAACTTACAAGCGTTTACACAGACGTGCCACAGTCGGTGGACGAATTATCCTCTATAAGAGATTACTCCAGTGAAGACATCGAGAACAGTGATATAAAGTAAATCGGGTAACAATGGGATGATGACCAACTCGTGATTCTAACATCCCGGTAAAAGTCCATATAGTTATCGAACCATTCTTGGTACGTATCTGCAAAATTAACTTAGCCCTAGCCCTTGTCATTACACATACTAGAACATAGAACAACCTGATGAAAGTTCCAATCACTCCAGCCTAAACTGTTGTAAAAGACGCATGTCAAATGTAATATCAGTCTCCTCAACTGATTTTTAGGCATTTTTGTGAATACAGAAATTCCGAGGTGCTGGTTTTGTTTATTAGTTTAACAGGAAGATCTCGGTGCATGAAGATGTATGCTGTTTTTGACTCTTTGGGTTCGACTTCACCGGAGGTCGGGACATTTTATTTACTGAATATCTTCTAAAACAATAAGTATGACGTACTGTTCAACAGTGCAAGTTCGAATATAGATGTTTCTGCACTTGAATGAGCTCTTTCATTTAGTTACTCTGTTTAAAGACCGTTCCTTCTATACTGTTTGTCCGAGTGAATTGAATGAGCATCTGAAGCACCGAATTGTACCCTCGTATTTGAGGCTGGTCATGCAGCATAAACACTGAGCTATAGTGGAACTGATGAAGTGGACACTGACTGCAATTAACGAACAGTCAGTAATTGTGGTTACTGATGACATTCTGAGTAGGAAGCTTTATCAGACTTGATGGACCGGCAAAAAACGGAAGTATGTAATGCAAACAAAGTGGGTAAGACATGGATCAATAGAGTAATTTAAGAGTATCACGTCATAAGTCAAGAGCAAAGAGGTAGCCGTTAGGATGGCGCTAAATGACTAGTTTCGGTTAAGTGAGGGCGTATGCACAGTTAATTTGACCTTCTTGAGTTCGAGGGTTTCTGTGGTCAGATGTTCTTTGACGGTTTCAGATCCTTCAGTTTGGACATTTTTCCTGTTATGTTGGTGACCTGTGACTAATGTGGGAAGGGCAGTCAGTGGGTCCCTAACCATGACTTGTCATCACTGGAAGTTGATTTAACGAGGCCACAGGTATTATGAATGGCGGATATATTTCAGATAAAAATGGCGACTGCGACGTTCCGCATACACAACTGCCGTCCAAGGATTTATCTTGCGGCTCATTAGCTGGAAGGACTGGTCGCTAAAACGATCAACTAATATCTGTCTTGTGCTCATTACTCCAACTATCCACCTTGCCCGATAAACAAGTGACTGTAGAAACGAATATGTTAGTAAATTTTACTCATTTCACGTCTGTTCTGCCGAAATCGGCCAATCGAACATGTGCCGTATGACTGACTTGTGTGTTACTTTCTGGTGAATGTATACTGTCATACTTAGGTCAAAATTGTTTTGCAAAGCTATATTTTTTAATTCTTTCGCTTGGTTTGCTATAACTTTCGCGTCGGGGTTAAAACGTCCTCAATGAACGTTAATATTGGCCAGGAACAAACACTTCTCAGTTTACGAAGTATCGAGCATGGTGCAAGTGAATTAAGTAATCTTTATCATGAACCAACGATCATTCACATTTTCTCCCTGGCTAGTGTTATATATCATACAAATCGACATCTTTCGGATGAACGTAGGTTTTTACACGTTACCTGATCAACACAGGTCCGTATAGTCACAATCGATTCGATTATAATCATCGTCACAAACTTGAAGTGGTTTTAAATGGAAAAAGTGATCACCATTGTTAGTTAGATAAAAGTTAACATCTATTTTCGTAACCCGGTAATATATGAAGGATTTCTTGTGTTGAATCTTATCTGACTGACTAAAATCACCATTGGAGCCCAGGAAAATGGTCACACAATATCACCTTTAGTTTTGATATGCCCGATCAATAGAGGCAAACTTTATGAGAGATCGTGTAACAGGATTCAATGGCATACCCGTTTTCATTGTTCAGCTAAGTGGTTTATGGAGTTATGAGAAATGACTGATCGAGGTAGTGAAACCTCTAGGAAGATTTCTTGGAATGCGGTGCTAGTCTGAGCTGCATTCTGCTGATATGTTTACAAGGTGTCGAGGTTGATGTTGATGCTGAATGTTTGAATCCGGACACAGGGGTGTATGCTGTCATAAGTTCCATCCATCCCTCTTCTCGTATACCTTAATTAATGCTAGTTATTCACAGTTGTCTCATAAACATCTATCAGTACCAATGGCTCCTACATCGTCAGCTATCATGAGAACAATATTTAGGACGTTTTCGATGAAGAGGTTGACGGAGAGGATGATGACAGATATCCCAATGATTAACGTTTTGGTAACAGTGATGGTAATAATGTATGTTGAGACACATGTCAGTATCCTTTTGCAAATCAACTGAGTTATAAGGTGTATGCTATTGAGACGAACTGTAAAACAGGTTAAAAGTCTTTAAATAACTGTAACAGTCACTTCGCCAGGAACCTTTAAGGCCAATTGCTTTTCTTTACACTGTAGATGGCTAAATTGAGAATCGCACTATCCTGTCAGTCGAAAATCAGCTATCGACACATGAACTCATCACAACAATAAAAATCAGGAATAAAGAAAAACCGTGTCCTTTCTTTGATGAATTTTTGTGCTTGTGTGTACATGTGACCTTTCCAAATCATTCAGATGCTTCAGTCACGCGATTTCCGCGGACAGTTTCATACAAGCCAGTAATCTGTTCATTTTCCGTTTGACTGTTCATTTCACCTCATCACGTCTGAACACAAGCGCACAAGCTTTGTACACGATCCGTTGTCTTTCATTCGATAGTCAAATTTTTATAAAATAATCAATGTTACAACACGGGTAGGACGGCACTTTACAAAAAAAATGGAATGCTAATTTTATTGACCTAAAGTCGCTGTGAACCTAAATGACCTGGGGGAGAGTGAAATCAAATTCATCAGGTTGTTCGTGTACACAATCGACTGCCTGATCAGTAGACTGGAGGAAACAGCTTCAGTTCGTTAACGGAACTAGGCCAAAACAGTAACAAAGATACTGCTGTCATATATTTATAACGAGCTAAATGATACACATGGAAGCCCTTGTTCCTCAACGTTTGTTTCGTTTCAGTCTTAGGTTAGTACCATTTGAAAAGAAATATTATTATTCCCGGTCTCGAAATTAAAGGCATACGGCTTGCTGTTTTGCTCATTTTGCAGCACGAAACTGGTGCCTGGTGCATTTTACGCGGTACCAGATTGACAACACTAACGTCATCGTGCGCAACATCACTGTCAAGTTCTCCAATTAGATTACTGTTACTGTGATCTGAGCCCGGGATAAATTTGCTCAGTTCTACTTGAAGAACTGCTGTCGGTGTATGAGAATGATCATCTGATCAAATGTGGTTCCGAAAGTAACGATTATCTTGAAGTCGCCAGTTAGACGGGATAGTTAAGTGAAAAGCGCTTGATCTCTGTTGTTGGTCGTATCTTCCATACTGTAACAACGGCAGTCGTATAAAGAATGGCCAGGATCTCCAGAGCTCCCCTCACGCAAGCATGTATCAATTCACAATTCAAGTTTAATCTGTCAACACAAACGTGAATGCGTAGCTTCTTAAGCTGATGGAAATAAACGTCTTATTGGGATCAGGTTGGTGTGAACACCTAGTAAAAAATACTTAACCAAAGATACAAAGCCATCAGACAGCAAGGTGTTACGTAAACAGACAGGCTCTGTTTCAGTGGTCGCAATGCGTCATCTGATGTTGCAGCACGCGAATGAGTAAAAAGAGATTTCCCCGGGTCTCTTTTTCATTGTCACTATAAACATTGGCCACCAAAGCTGAATACCATCAACCATTTTGACGAAAGGATCAGTTTATAACCTTTTCGCTGTTCCAATAAAACACATTCTTTTGGTTCTGTCTTGTATTCTGGTCACTTCATCTGTCTTTTTGAAGGACGCTCGTGAACATTCATAAATACGACAATCATGGAGTCAAGTTCTTGAATATAACTGCAAGTTTAAGTAGTTAGACGCAAAGTTTACCTCGCCTGAAGAATACCAGGAAACACATGACCGGAACTGTTGAAAAACTGGAAACATTTATCTGAAAAAGTCAAATGTTTCGGTCAGAGGTCATGGGCTATCAAATTCTCTTGAGGATGGCCTAATTTGGGAGACATTACATCAGTCAGTTACGTGTGTTACACGCTCGTTTAAACGTACATACCTGAGCTGTCCTGTTTTATACAGTCTAATATGGATGTTAGTGAATCTAACACTTAGTTAGCAATCACACAGGATCAACTGATTACGTGAAATCTCGAGAGTCTAAGAATCCCATGCAGGACTATGGACTTGAGTCTCGAAACCAAACGTTGACATGCAACGATGTAGGAGAAGAAGACTTGCTACAAAATAAAGCAGTAATCAGCTGAACTTGTGATAACTAACTTCCTGGGTACTTGCAAATTTTAATTGATTGCTATCGGAATTACTTCCAGATTCGTAAGCAGGAACCAACTTTCAATTAAAAGTTATCTACAAACTAGACGAACACACAGTTACAAACAACAAGTCATGGGGTGGTGATACGGCACTAGGAAGTGGCATGCGCAAGGATTTTCATTAGGGTGTAAAGTTTTATAAATCTGGTCTATATTCGTCACACCTCTATGACTACCGTATCAATATATACCATGCAGACTATAACGTTCCGACAAACGCCAGGTCGACAAACCGGTTGACATTAAACGTTATACCTCAGAGACTAGTAGTACCGCATTATAACCAGTCTCACATTCATCCCCCACACAAACCCACAGTTCTTTTGATGACACCTTAAGCATGATAAAATGAATTCTGTAATCGAAGAAAAGAAAATAGTAAAATTGTCCTACAAAGTACACACAATGAGAAACCGGTTCATTGTCTACCGATCGGAAAGCGCCACAAGACTCAGCGAAAAGTAAGTGAGCGTCTAAAGAGTTTTTTGAGTGAGACGAGACCTGAAGACCACGGTATGTAGGCTCCATGGAGCATATGTTATTCACACACCTTACTTGATCATTAACCCAACAAATATACCTTGAGGATTTAGTATTTATCTTGCAATTGTGAACTGCGTCAGCTTATCAATGGAAGTAGAACCGGGCCGTATCAAGCTCTGAGGCAGTTCAGTGTTCCCGTGACTCGATCGATATAAATTCGTTGAACCCTTCAGTTTCCAACGTATCACCTAATGCGATGCAAAAATATGTGCAAAACGAACTTCACGCCTGTTTTTTGTTAACAATTCGAACAATTTCGGTAGACAATTTTCTCTATCTGTCGATTACTTAGATTCTCGAGTCGTTGGCGATAGCACAAAGTAGTAGGTATTCTCGTGGTATTAGTGTGCCCGAATCTTTGACAATCAACAATACATTTCCGCCTCAGTGAAGATTATATGCAAATTTGACCCATCTGTATAATGGCTGTCATCATCTGCACAAAATACGTGGATGTGTGTTAGAAAGCAGTGGGTCAGTTGACTATCGCACAATTGAGGCGTGGACAGAACCTTCCACAAGTAACTTTTGAGGAGTCCGACGAGGAGGACACTCTTTCTGTATAGGACGGTTACTCGTGTTAATGGCATACTTCCATACTGTGCACCCAAAGGTGAGATAACGGCAACATACAATAGGGAGTGACCGTCAAACAGAGAGAAGTCTGGATAGGTGGAGTCTAATTACGTTTTGTTGTCCCCACTGACGATCGAACTAATAGAGTCACACAGAACTAAGTTCGCTGCAACCGTCAACAACTCATTGACCAACCTCCCAGATTCAAGACGGATAAAAGGAATAGGTTATGAGTTTTGCCGGTTACTGAAATGGCAGATTTTCGCTATTAGTCTATGGCGATTTTCGGTCTAGCTATTCCTTTTACGAAAGCAGTGGTGTACATTTACCCTGAGCTTTCGTGCACATGTTCAGAAGATGTCATGATAACTGGGTAAAAGGTACTTGAGATTCTATTAAATCAGTCGACCGCGATTTCGGCTGGGAAACTTCGGATAACCGTTACATCAGTTGCTAACACATATATATGCACGTCGAATAAATGAGGAACGTATCCTGCAACATCTATTCTGCAGGAAACCGAAGACGAGTAATCTCAGCTTTTGTTATCAGTTAGTATGATGTCCTAATGCTATTCGCATATCGTTCCCTGCACGTTCGCCGTTCATCAGAACAAATATAACTGAACTTGATCGCACGGGACAGTTCCATTGGTACTGATGTGT